>MU768300.1:112149-138594 GCA_026770625.1 Nicotiana glauca
AATCAAAGGTCAAAAATGGTGATTTATGGCTTGAACTTAAGAGAGTTTAAAATAGGGATTTGAGGTGCCAAATGGACTCCGATTCTTGTGATTTTGATATGTATAGACTCGTGACGAGATGAGGAATCCATTGATGTGAATTTTATAATTTTTTGAGAAGTGGACCCGGGGCTCGGGTTTTGCTAGTTTCGAGATCTTTGCTATTTTTCGATTGTTTTCGATTGGGTATTGTTCCCTTAGCATATTGTGATGTATTCGATCTGATTTTGTTTAGATTCGACGCATGTGGAGGCCGATTTGAGGGGAAAAGGCATCGCGAGCTAGAGATTTCACCGGTTCGAGGTGAGTAGTGACTGTAAATGATAGTCTGAGGGTTTGAAACCCCGAATTTGCATATCATAGTGCTGTATTGAGGTGACTTGCACACTGGATAGCGAGCGTGGGGTAGAGCACTGTTGGGGATTGTGACTTGGTCCGTCCCGTTTGATGAAATTACTACGTATTTGACTGAAAATACTTGTTATCATCATAATTTGGGCTGATTGCCATGTTTGGGGTTCGTGGCAACTATATGAATCCTTCAGGGATTGATATCACTGTTTTCGCATTACTTTGCATATTATTTGATCTCGATCCAAGGTTTTAATACCGTTTTGCAAACTCAACATTCTTTCTAAGATTTGAAAACTTAAATGATATTTCTAAATGGTATTTTGGGCTGTGAATTACTATTTTAAAATTGCCCGAGGGGCTTATAGTGATTTTTGGATATATGGATTGCTGGGGCTATGCGCCGCAGCGGTATTATATTGATATTGAGGCCGAAGGCCTGGTTGGTGCCATGAGATGGCTTGATTATTTGCGCTTGGGTTGTAGGAGCCCCTCCGAAGTCTGTATACACCCCCAGTGAGCGCCATCGACGTTAAATATATGGATGGCTCGGGCTGCACGCTGCAGTGGGTACCGGAGTGTACCATCATATGCATTGCATTGCACTCATGCATTTGTTCCTATTTGTATTATCTGTCATGACATTCCAGCACTCGCATTTCATTGGCATCCATGCTACTCCTTGCACTATTTACCTGATACCCTGGTGTAATTTGTTAATGGAGTGTTGTGCCTGAGGGGCTGACTTTTGTGCTGACTTGCACTATCTGTTTCACATTCATTTGCTTAACTTTTAAAAAAGATGTTTTCAAAAGAGGTTTTTAAACTGAGTCCAGATATTTCTAAAGATTTCACGGTTTCACTGTTTTCTCAAAGGGGTTACACTGTTCTATATAGCATGATGGCTTGCTTTACGTGGTTTCTTGCTGCTCAATTATTATTTACCTTTATTACTCACTGAGTTGGAGTACTCACTTTACTCCCTGCACCTCGCGTGCAGATGCAGGTATTAGTTTACCTGGTAGCGGGTTTGAGCTGGTTGAGTATTTGCTATCGTAGCTGAGCAAGGTGACCGCCAGCGTTCGCGGCACCGGATTTTTTCTTTTGATTCCAGATTTTATTCTATGTATTACATGCTTTGTAGTTTTATCAAAAATCCTTCTAGATGCTCGTGACTTGTGACACCCCGATTTCGGGCTGAGTCGGGATGGGTTCCCTATTTTATCACGTTTATTCCGCAATATGATTTCATTATCTATGATTCAGACCTATTCATGCTACGTAACTGTTAAAAGAGGCATTGTTGTTTTGTTGGCTAGCCTTGTCTTCACGAGAGGTGCCATCACGACCGAGTTTGGGGAATGGGGTCATGACAAATGCATATTGTTGGCATATCGTTGACATTTATCACACTTGGCTACAATATTTTTTGCATCCTCCACTATTTCGACCAGTAGTATCCTGGCTTGATTAGTATTTTAACTAAAATCTTCCGCCCTCGTGATATTTGCAATGTCCTTCATGTACTTATGTCATTACGTACTTCGTTTGATTGGGTCCAAGGCACCTTGCTAAAGGACCGCCAAACATTTTTTGATATAAATTATCTCGGATTAAGCAATAATGAGCAGCTTTTTGTCGAAGCACTTGAGATTCTTTCTTGCCTTCATGTACGATCCCATACTGCAAAAAAATTAACAATCTCATTTCTCCAATCCTAGGTTGAATTATTAAAACTTACCTCATGTTTATCCTGGTCAAGTAATAATGAAATAAATGTATTACAATAGCATTTTCTTCACTCGTTATTTCTGCAACTGAAGCAAGATTAGCCAACACGTCTATTTTTGCGTTTTCTTCCCTGGGTATTTGCACGATCTTCCATGACCGGAATTGCCTGACCAGTTCTCTTGTCTTTTCCAAGTATTGTTGCATTCGTGCCTCTCTAGCAGTGTCAGTCCCCTGCATCTAATTGACTACTAGTTGAGAGTCACTTTTAATCACGATTTGCTCTATGGAGAGTTCTTGTGCTAATTCCAAACCTGTAATTACAGCCTCATATTCTGCTTCATTGTTAGTAATAGTGTAACATTTAATTACTTGTCTTATACTTTCACATGCAAGTAGGATTAAGACAATACCCAAACCGACCCCTTTGACGTTTGAAGAGCCATTAGTAAATAAAGTCCACGTACCTGGATTAGCTCCAGTATAAATTAGTAATTCCTTTTCTACTTCAGGAATCATTTCTGTACTAAAATTTGCGACAAAATCTGCTAAAACATGAGACTTTATTGCTGTTCTAGGTTGATAAATAATGTCATATTCACTTAGTTCTATTACCCACTTGGCTAATTTGCCTAACAATTCTTGTTTATGCAAAATATTCCTTAAAGGATATGAAGATATTACAGAGATAGGATGACATTGAAACTACGGTCTCAATTTCCTAGCTGCCATGACCAACGCTAAAGCAAGTTTCTCTAGATGCATATATCTAGTTTCAATATCTACTAAAGATTTGATAACATAATAAATAGGAGATTGTTTACCTTTATCTCCCTTACTAAAACTACACTTACAGCTACTTCTGCAACTGCAAGGTATATGTGATGACCTGGCCCGTCGTCACATGAGTTACCTCCCTGTTTCCCCCATCTTATGTTTCTCTATGCTTCATTATCGATATTTGAGGTGGTCGAGTTGAATTGGATTGGTTTTAGATGGAAATGAGACACTTAGTCTCTTTAAGGAAGGCTTGTTTTGGAAAAGTCAATCGGATGTTGACTATTAAGTTAGAGGGATCGGATGTGATTTTCGGTGATCGGTTAGCTTCGGGGGGTGATGTGTGACTTAGGAGTGCGATCGGAATTTATTTTGGAGGTCCAGTGTAGAATTAGGCTTGAATGGCGAAGTTAGTATTTTGGCAAATTTCGGTTGGTAGGTGAGATTTTGATCCGGGGGTCGGAATGGAATTTCGAGAGTTGAAGTAGCTTCGTTAGGTGAATTTGGATTTGTGTGCAAAATTTTAGATCATTCGAAGGTGTTTTGGTCGGGTTTTTGATCAAATGCGTATTTCGGATGTTTTTAAGAAACTTAGGCTTGAATCCGATGTAATTTGATATTTTTGGTGTTGTTTGTGGTGTTTTGATGATTGGAAAAAGTTTTAATGATGTTTTAGGATGGGTTGGCACTTTTGGTTGAGGTCCCGGTGGCCTCGGGGTGATTTCGGATGGTCAATCGGATCAATCTTGGCTTTTGGAAGTTGCAGAATTCAGCTGGTATGGTGCAGACATTTTGTTCATTTCTATTGCAGGAGTACAATTGCGATCGCATAGAAGGTTTTGGGGAACTATTCTGATTGATCAGTGCGATCGCAGAGAAGGTATGCGATCGCATAAGTTGAGGAAGTTGTTCATTGCGATCACATGTGGTGCATTGCGATTGCGTAGTGTTAAATGGACGTGGGGTCCTGAGAGGTATTTGTTCAATGCGATCGCGGAGTAGGGTATGCGATAGCATAGGTCTGATTGTTGAAGCAGTGCGATCGCACAGAAGGGGTTGCGTTTGCATAGGCCATTTTGGAGGCCTGAGAAAGTTGTGCTATGCGATCGCAAAGGCTTGGACGCGATAGCATAGGGTAAAATCTGGGCCGACAGAAGGGTTTTATTAAACATTTCATCCGCGAACCAAATCCCATTTCCACCATTGTTGAGTAACCTTGAGAGCTTTTGACGAGGATTAAAGAGGGTTTTGACTGGGAATCGATTGGAGGTGAGTCCTATAGCCTAGAAACGTCATTTTATTGAAGAATCAACCCTTAAATTCATGGAAATTTGATTAAAAATGGAAGAACTAGGGCTTGATTTTTGAAATGAAAATTTGGGACTTGAGGGAGCATTTGAGCTTGGATTTTGGTAAATTTGATATGTATAGACTCATGGCGAGATGAGGAATCCGGTGATTTAAATTTTATAATTTTTTGAGAAGTGGACCCGGGGCTCGAGTTTTGCCAACTTTGTGATTTTTGATAATTTTTGAGTCTTTTCGATTGGGTTATGTTCCTTTAGCCTGTTGTAACATATTCCTTGTGGTTTTGATCAGATTCGATGCACGAGGAGGTCGATTCCAGAGGAAAAGGTATAGCGAGCTAGACTTTCGGCCGACTAGAGGTGAGTAATGATAGTAAGTGATATCCCGAGGGTTTGAAACCCTGAATTCGCACAACGTAGTGCTGTATTGAGGTGAAATGCGCGCTTAATGGCGAGCGCGGGGTTGTTTACCACTGGGGATTGCAATTTGGTCAGTCCCGTTTGATATTTTACCGCGTGTTTGACTAAGGCGATTTGTTTATCATCGTGATTTGGGCTTATTGCCATGTTTTGGGCTTGAAGCCAATTATTTGAATCCTTTGGGGATTGTTATCACTATTTCCTCACTATTTTGATACGTTATTTAAACTCAGTCCTAGTGATTATACTGTTTTGCAAACTCAGCCTCTTTAAATGAATTTTTAGACTTTAGATGATATTTCACTGATGTTTTGGGCTGAGAACTATTATCTTATTGACGCTCGAGGGGATTATGATATTTTCTGGAGAGAGTGAGCTTTCAGGCCTTGAGTGTGAGGTGAGGAGGCTTTCAGGCTTGGAGTGATATATGTGGAGGCTCTCAGGACTCGGGTGTGTTGTGAGAAGGCTTTCAGGCCTTGATTTATACGCCATGAGGTGGCTTGACATTTGCACTTGGGCCGTAAGGGGCCTCTCCCGGAGTCTGTACACCCCCAGTGAGCGCGGGTACCCTTGTGATATGATACTGAGCTCGAGGGGCTGATACTGATCTGAGTGATGTGATACTGAGCCCGAGGGGATGATGTTGTTTCTGAGCGATTGATACTCGGCCCGAGGGGCAGATTCCTATTCACTATCTATTTGATATCTTACCTAATTTATTGGTTTTATTTTAAAAAGGGAATTTCACTTTTATACTGTTCTGTTCCATGGATTTACTGCTTTAACTGCCTGACAAGAACTGCCTTGTGTTGTTAAGTGTTTTCTTACTTTCAGATATTATTTATTATTGTTACTCTCTGGGTCGGAGTACTCACATTACTCCCTGCACCATGTGTGCAGATACAGGCATTGTGGAGTCTACCTCTGAGCACTGATTCTTCCCAGATCAGGAGGCTAGTCGGAGTGGCGAGGTAGTTGTTGACATCCGCAGTCCTGATCTCTCCTATTCCATATCTTTGGATTTTCCTTCGGACAGTTGTATCAGACTTTACATTTTGTAAATTTAATTTAAACTTTGTAGTAGCTCATCACTTGTGACACCCTGATTTCGGGCTATGTCGGGATGGCTCTTCCTAGTTTTATCACTTTCTTACGTGTTTATGATAATTTTATTAATGTTTAGGCTTATCCATGCTAATTAACTGCTAAAGAGGTGTTGATGTTCTGTTGGCTGGCCTTGTCTTCACGAGAGGTGCCATCACGACTGGGTTTGGGAATTGGGTCGTGACAAGTTGGTATCAGAGCTTAGGTTACTAGGTCTCACGAGTCATGAGTTGGTTTAGTAGAGTCCCGCGGATCGGTACGGATACGTCTGTACTTATCCTCGAGAGGCTGCAGAACCTTTTAGGAAAAACTTCGCATTCTTGGCATTCTGTCGTGCGAAATTGTTGATTCGAGTACTAAAACTTCTCTTTGTTCTTTTCTCTCACATATGGTGAGGACATGAGCTACCGGACGTGACGGACGACCACCAGTACCACCTATAGAGGCTATAGGGGCCGTGGATGTGGTTGTGGTCGTGGTAGGGATAGAGCAGCAGGGGGAGCACCTATGGATTCTTTAGTTGCCCCGGCTCAGGACCAGGCTCCAGCAGCACCAGTTCAGGCACCAGCTGTGCCCATTGTGATTCCGGGTCACCAGGAGATATTGGCCCAGATATTGTCAGTCTGTACGGGCTTGGCTCAGGTGGTTTCAGCTGCCACAGCTGCAACAGCTACTTCACAGGCCGGGGGAGGCAATCAGACCCCCGCTGCTCGCACACCTGAGTAGGTAGTGCAGGGATTACAAACTCCAGAGGCACATCCAGCTCAGCCAATTGCTCTAGTGCAGGAGTTCAGGATTCCAATTATGCTCGAGGACGTGCAGCGTCGCCTCGACAGGTTTGGGAGGCTCCAGCCTCCGACATTCAGTGGATCCAAGGGCGAGGATGCCTAGGGTTTTCTTGATAGATGTCAGCACATACTCCGCACATCAAGGATTCTTGAGTCCAGCGGTATGGCTTTTACTACTTTTCAGTTTACTGGAGCAGCCTTTACTTGGTGGGAGGCGTATGAGGGACGTAGGCCGGTTAGTGCAACACCTTTGTCTTGGCAGGAGTTCTCCATTCTCTTTTTGGAGAAGTATGTGCCGCGGTCCCGTAGAGCTGTGTAGGCAGTTCGCGTGGCTACGACAGGGAGACATGACTGTGTCTCAGTATGAGATGAGGTTCTCAGAGTTGGCTCGTCATGCAGTTTGGCTGGTTCTGTCTGAGCGTGAGCGGATCAGGAGATTTGTGGATGGCCTTAACTATCATTTTCGTGTTCTGATGACTAGAGAGAGAGTGCTAGGCATTTCCTTTGAGGAGGTGGTAGATATAGCTCGAGATATTGAGTCAGTTCGCCGCCAGGATCAGGAGGAGAGGAATGCTAAGAGGCCTCGAGGCTCTGGCAGTTTCAGTGGTGCTACTTCGAGGGGCCAGTTCCAATAAGGTAGAGGTCGTTCTTTTAGGCCTCTTCAGTCGGCCCGTTTCGAGTATCGTGGGTCATCTTCTGGTCGTGGTCATCAGGGTTATCAGCAGAGTCAGCCATCTCTTAGCACATTCCCAGCACATGGTTCATCTCGAGCTCCATCTGCTCAGGGTTCTTCCAGGCTGAGTGCGTCAGCTAGTCACTCCGGTGCGTGGGGTTCCTTTCAGACCTATTCTCTAGCACCCGGGAGTTATTATGAGTGCATAGAATTTGGGCATATGTGGAGGCAGTGTCCTCGACAAGCCGTTAGCTCATCTCAGCAGAGGGTTCAACCCTCATCTTCTGGTCCAGTTTCTTCAGCACCGCCCTGCCAGCTAGGGGTGAGGGTCAGGCATCCAGGGGTCGCCCCATAGGGGGAGGCCGATCGGGCGGTGGTCAGGCTCGCTTTTATGCTCTTCAGGGCAGGACAGATGCCATTACTTCAGATGCCGTTATTACAGGTATTATTTCAGTCTGCCACAGAGATGCCTCAGTCTTATTTGATCCCGATTCCACATATTCTTAAGTGTCTTCATATTTTTCTCATCATTTGGGTACGACCCATGGGTGTCTTGCCTTACCTGTCCATGTATCCACCCCGGTGGGTGATACTATTGTTGTAGACCGTGTATATCGGTCGTGTTTGGTGACTATTGGGGGTCTGGAGACCCGAGTTGATCTATTGCTATTGAGCATGGTAGATTTTGATGTTATTTTGGGCATGGACTGGTTATCTCTGTGTCATGCTATTCTAGACAGTTATGCTAAGACAGTCACTCTCGCTATATCGGGTGTTCCGAGGATCGAGTGGCATGGTGTGACTGACTTTGTGCCTAGCAGGGTGATTTCTTTCCTAAGGGCCCAACGAATGGTTGGGAAATGTTGTCTATCATATTTGGCATTTGTGAGGGATGTTGGAGCTGAGACTCCTAGCATTGATTCGGTTCCATTTGTGAGGGAGTTTCCCGATGTGTTTCCTGCATAACTGCTGGGCATGCTACCGGACAGGGACATTAATTTTGGTATTGACCTGGTGCCGGGCACTCATCCCATTTCTATTCCTCCAGATCAGATGGCACCAGCAGAGTTGAAAGAATTGAAAGATCAGCTTTAAGAACTCCTAGATAAGGGGTTCATTCGTCTTAGTGTGTCACTGCGGGGTGCACCGGTTCTACTTGCGAAAAAGAAGGATGGCACAATGAGAATGTGCATTGACTATTGGCAATTGACTAAAGTGACAGTGAAGACCAAGTATCCCCTACCTCGTATTGATGATTTATTTGACCAACTTCAGGGGGCAAGGGTATTCTCCAAGATTGATCTCCGTTCAGGCTATCACCAGTTGAAGATCAAGGACTCAGATATTATGAAGACTGCTTTCAGGACTAGATATGGGCACTATGAGTTTCTTGCCATGTCCTTTGGGCTGACCAATGCCCCAGTCACATTCATTCATTTGAAGAACAGTGTATTTAGGCCATATCTGGATTCATTCATGATTTTTTTTATTGATGATATATTGGTGTACTCGCATATCCAGGAGGAGCATGCTCAACATTTGCTAGTGGTATTACAGAGATTGAGGGAGGAGAAGCTCTATGCAAAGTTCTCCAAGTGTGAGTTTTGGCTTGGGTCAGTGGCTTTCTTAGGACACGTGGTGTCTAGAGAGGGTATTCAGGTCGACCCGAAGAAGATAGATGTGGTGCAGAGTTGGCCTAGACCGACCTCAGCCACAAAAATTCATAGTTTCCTTGGGTTGGCAGGGTATTATCACCGGTTTGTTCAGGGATTTTCCTTTATTGCATCGCCCTTGACCAAGTTGACTTAAAAGGGTGCTCCATTTGTGTGGTCGGATGAGTGCGAGGAGAGCTTTTAGAAGCTCAAGACAGCTTTAACCACGACTCCAGTGTTGGTGCTGCCACCAGCTTCAAGTTCTTACACTGTATATTGTGATGCTTTGAGAGCTAGGATCAGATATGTGTTGATGTAGGAGGGTAGAGTTATTGCATATGCTTCTCCTCAGTTGAAGCCCCACGAGAAGAACTACCATGTACATGATTTGGAGTTGGCTGCTATAGTTCATGCTTTGAAGATTTGGATGCACTATTTGTATAGAATATCCTGTGAGGTATTCACCGATCATCGCAGTCTTCAGCATCTATTCAAGCAAAAGGATCTTAATTTGAGGCAGCGGAGGTGGCTAGAATTACTGAAGGATAATGACATCACCAGTTTGTATCACCCGGGGAAGGCCAATGTGGTAGCCAATGTTTGAGCCAGAAGGCGGTTAGCATGGGGAGTTTGGCATACATTCCAGTTGGGGAGAGGCCCTTTGCAAATGATGTTCAGGATTTGGCCAATCGGATGGTGAGATTAGACATTTCAGAGCCTAGTCGGGTGTTAGCTTGTGTTGTTTCCCGGTCTTCCTTGTATGACCGCATCAGAGAGCGCCAATATGATGATCTGCATTTGCTTGTCCTTAAGGACAGGGTTCAGCATGATGATGTCAGGGATGTGACCATTGATAGTGATGGCGTGTTGAGGATGCAGGGCCAGATTTGCGTGCCCAATGTGGATGGGCTTCGGGAGTTGATATTAGAGGAGGCCCACAGCTCGCGGTATTCCATCCATCCAAGTGCCATGAAGATGTATCAGGATTTGAGGAAACACTATTGGTGGAGGAGGATGAAGAAAGATATAGTGGGGTTTGTAGCTCGGTGTCTTAACTGTCAGCAGGTTAAGTATGAGCATCAGAGGTCGGGCGGTGTACCTCAGCGAATGATTATTCCCGAGTGGAAGTTGGAGAGGATTACTATGGATTTCATGAGTGGTCTCCCTCGGACTTTGAAGAAGTTCGATTTTATTTGGGTGATTGTGGATCGGCTGACCAAGTCCACGCACTTCATTCCAGTATGTACTACTTATTCTTCGGAGCGGCTGGCAGGGATCTTTATTCGAGAGATTGTCCGATTGCATGGGGTTCCAGTGTCTATTATTTTAGATAGGGTTACTCAGTTCACTTCTCAGTTCTGGAGGGCATTTCAACGACAGTTGGGTACACAGGTAGAGTTAAGCACAACATTCCATCCTCAGATGGACGGGCAGTCCGAGCGCACTATTCAGATATTGGAGGACATGTTGCGTGCCTATGTTATTGATTTTGGGGGTTCATGGGATGAGTTTTTGCCGCTTGCAGAGTTTGCCTACAACAACAGTTATCAGTCGAGCATTCAGATGGCTCCGTATGAGGCGTTGTATAAGAGGCAGTGTAGATCTCCAGTTGGATGGTTCGAGCCCGGAGAGGCTAGGTTATTGGGGACAGAGATGGTTCAGGATGCCTTAGAGAAGGTGAAGCTGATTCAGGAGAGGCTTCGTACATCACAGTCGCGTCAGAAGAGTTATGCAGACCGGAAGGTTCGGGATGTGTCCTATATGGTAGGCGAGAAGGTCTTGCTGAAGGTTTCGCCCATGAAGGGTGTTATGTGGTTTGGGAAGAAAGGGAAACTGAGTCCGCGGTTCATTGGGCCTTTTGAGTACTTAGGAGGATTGGGGAGGTGTCATATGAGCTTGCTTTGCCACCCATCTTGTCGAGCGTGCATCCGGTATTTCATGTATCTATGCTCCGGAAGTATGTTGGGGACCCGTATCATGTATTGGACTTCAGCACTGTTCAGTTGGATGATGATCTGACCTATGATGTGGAGCCAATGGCTATTTTGGGTTGTCAGGTTCGAAAGTTGAGATCAAAGGATATAGCCTCAGTAAAGGTGTAGTGGAGAGGTCGTCCCATGGAGGAGGCCACTTGGGAGACAGAGCGGGAGATGTGGAGCAGATATCCTTTCCTATTTGAGGTTCCAGGTATGTTTCTTAACCCGTTCGAGGACGAGCGTTTATTTTAGTTGGGGAGGATGCGACGACCCGGCCCGTCTTCACGTGAGTTACCGCCCTATTTCCCCCATCTTATGTTTCTATATGCTTCATTATCAGTATTTGAGGTGGTCGATTCGAATAGGATTGGTTTTAGATGGAAATGAGATACTTAGTCTCTTTAAGGAAGGCTTGTTTTGGAAAAGTCAACCGGATGTTGACTATTGAGTTAGAGGGCTCGGATGTGATTTCCGGTGGTTCGGTTAGCTTCGGGGGCTGATGTGTGACTTAGGAGTGCGATCGGAATGTATTTTGGAGGTCCGATGTAGAATTAGGCTTGAATTGGCGAAGTTAGTATTTTGGCGAATTCTGGTTGGTAAGTAAGATTTTGATCCGGGGGTCGGAATGGAATTCCGAGAGTTGAAGTAGCTTCATTAGGTAAAGTTGGATGTGTGTGCAAAATTTCAGATCATTCGGAGGTGTTTTGGTCGGGTTTTTGATCAAATGCGTATTTCAGAAGTTTTTAAGAAACTAGGCTTGAATCCAATGTAATTTGATAGTTTTGGTATTGTTTGTGGTGTTTTGATGATTGGAACAAGTTTGAATGATGTTTTAGGATGAGTTGGCACTTTTGGTTGAGGTCCCGGTGGCCTCGAGGTGATTTTGGATGGTCAATCGGACCAATTTTGGCTTTTGGAAGTTGCAGAATTCAGCTGGTATGTTGCAGGTATTCTATTCATTTCGATCGCAGGGGTACAATTGCTATCCCATAGAAGGTTTTTTGGAACTATTCTAATTGTTCAGTGCGATCGTAGAGAAGGGTATGCGATCACATAAGTTGAGGAAGTTGTTCATTGCGATCGAATGAGGTGCATTGCGATCGCGTAGTGTTAAATGGACCTGGGGTCCTGAGAGGTATTTGTTCAATGCGATCGCGAAGTAGGGTATGCGAGTCTGATTGTTGAAGTAGTGCGATCGCACAGAAGGGGTTGCGTTTGCATAGGCCATTTTGGAGGCCTAGGAAAGTTTTGTTATGCGATCGCAGAGGCTTGGACGCGATAGCAAAGGGTAAAATCTGGGCTGATAGAAGGGTTTTATTAAACATTTCATCCGCGAACCAAATCCTATTTCCACCATTGTTGAGTAACCTTGAGAGCTTTTGACGAGGATTAAAGAGGGTTTTGACTGGGAATCGATTGGAGGTGAGTCCTATGGCCTAGCAACGTCATTTTATTGAAGAATCAACCCTTAAATTCATGGAAATTTGATTAAAAATGGAAGAACTAGGGCTTGACTTTTGAAATGAAAATTTGGGATTTGAGGGAGCATTTGAGCTCGGATTTTGATAAATTTGATATGTATAGACTCGTGGCGATATGAGGAATCCGGTGATATGAATTTTATAATTTTTCGAGAAGTGGGCCCGGGGCTCGGGTTTTGCCAACTTTGTGGTTTTTGGTAATTTTCGAGTCTTTTCGATTGGGTTATGTTCCTTTAGCCTATTGTAACGTATTCCTTGTGGTTTTGCTCAAATTCAATGCACGAGGAGGTCGATTCGAGAGGAAAAGGCATAGCGAGCTAGACTTTCGGCTGGCTAGAGGTGAGTAATGTTAGTAAATGATATCCTGAGGGTTTGAAACCCCGGATTCGCACAATGTAGTGCTGTATTGAGGTAAAATGCGCGCTTAATGGCGAGCGCATGGTTTTTTACCACTGGGGATTGCGACTTGGACCGTCCTATTTGATATTTTACCGTGTATTTGACTAAGTTTATTTGTTTGTCATTGTGATTTGGGCTTATTGCCATGTTTTGGGCTTGAAGCCAATTATTTGAATCCTTCGGGGATTGTTATCACTATTTCCTCACTATTTTGATGCGTTATTTGAACTCAGTCCTAATGATTATACTGTTTTGCAAACTCAACCGCTTTAAATGAATTTTTAGACTTCATATGATATTTCACTGATGTTTTGGGCTGCGAACTATTATCTTATTGATGCCCGAGGGGCTTATGATATTTTCTGGACTGAGTGAGGCTTTCAGGCCTTGAGTGTTAGGTGAGGAGGCTTTCAGGCCTCAAGTGATATGTGAGGAGGCTCTCAGGCCTCGGGTGTGTTATGAGAAGGCTTTCAGGCCTTGATTTATATGCCATGAGGTGGCTTGACATTGCTCTTGGGCCGTAGGGGGCCCCTCCCAAAGTCTGTACACCCCTAGTGAGCGCGGGTACCCTTGTGATGTGATACTGAGCCCGAGGGGCTGATACTGATCTAAGTGATGTGATACTGAGCCCGAGGGGCTGATGCTATTTCTGAGCGATTGATACTGGGCCCGAGGGGCAGATTCCTATTCACTATCTTACCTGAATTGCTGGTTTTATTTTAAAAAGGGAATTTCACTTTTATACTGTTCTGTTCCACGGATTTACTGGTTTTACTGCCTGATATAGAACTTCCTTATGTTGTTAAGTGTTTTCTTACTTTTAGATATTATTTATTATTATTACTCACTAGGTCGGAGTACTCACATTACCCCCTGCACCATGTGTGCAGATACAGGCATTATGGAGTCTACCTCTGAGCACTTATTCTTCCCAGATCAGGAGGCTAGTCAGAGTGGCGAGGTAGTTGTTGACGTCCGCAGCCCTGATCTCTCATATTCCATATCTTTGGATTTTCCTTCGGACAGTTATATCAGACTTTACATTTTGTAAACTTAATTTAAATTTTGTAGTAGCTCATGACTTGTGACACCCCGATTTCGGGCTATGTCGGGATGGCTTTTCCCGGTTTTATCACTTTCTTCCGCGTTTATGATAATTTTATTAATGTTTAGGCTTATCCATGCTAATTAACTGCTAAAGAGGTGTTAATGTTCTGTTGGCTGGCCTTGTCTTCACGAGAGGCGCCATCACGACCGGGTTTGGGAATTGGGTCGTAACAGTATACAAATAGTCTTTCTCCATCCCTTGATTTAGAAAATAGGGGAGAATTTAATAAATATGCCTTCAAATCTTTGAGGGCTTGTCGGCATTCTTCAGTCCATTAAAACTGATTTTGCTTCTTCAACACTAAAAATAATTTAAAGCTTTTTTTTTGAAGATCTTGAAATGAATCTTCCCAGAGCTGCAATCCTACCTGTCAATCTTTGTACCTTTTTTTTTACTTGTGAGTATATCAAGTATTTCTTTAATGGCTTTAATTTGCGCTGGATTTGCTTCAATTCCTCTGTTAGAAACTAGGAAACCTGAAAACTTAACTGAAGACACGCCAAATGCACATTTTTCTGGATTTAATGGAGGAGAGGGGTGAGTACAGCCCATCCATGGCCTGAGAAGCCATGGATTCCGGTGAAAGTACGGTGTAAAAAGGGTCGGAGACAATTAGGGTTCGAAGAACCTTTGAGAGAGTCTTGAGAGTGGAGATTATTCAAGGGCAGCTGAGAGATGGAAATGAGGGATAAGGGTAGGTCGTTTGGGTTTAATTATGGAATGGTAAATTATGGCCGTTGATCTGTATGATCAACGACCTAGATTTAAAAGGGTAGGTGGGAACCGGGTAGGGCCATTTGGATTGGGTTATGGGTTGGGTCAAATTAAAAAAAATGGGCCGATCCGGTTGGGGTTAGGATTGGGTCATTGAAGGGTTAAAATTAAAATGTAAAAGAGGATGTAATTGAAATAAAATGAGGCTAAATGTTAAATAGCCAGTTTTCCTTTTGTTTCATAGAAAATAGTAAAAAATAATTTTAAAACAAATTAAAGTACTAAATAAATAAATAATATATAAATATTAATTAAAAAATATTGATACCAATTTTACAATTATAGAAATGCTATTAATCTTAAAATAGGCTAAAATTGCAATTGTATGCAATTTAGCTTTAAAAATACCAAATAAATTTATAAAAATATACAAAATCACCTTAACTATATTTTGGTGTAAATTTGAGAATAAAATAAATTATTCACAAAAATTGATAGTTTTGGGAATAATTACTGATTTTTGTACTGCTAAAAATGGACACTAAATTGATTTTAAAAATCTTTAAAAATTAGAAAAAATACCAAAACCCTTGGGCATGCTTATATATGCATATACATGTTATTTTGAAAGTATTTTTTATAAAAAAAATACATAGAGAAAAATTGGGTATCAACAACTACCCCTCTTTACCCGGGAAGTATGAAAGAGTTGTCGGGTAAAGATATGATGGCCAATTTTGACCGAACAGAATGGTTTGAAGCGATTAACCGTGCTCTAGTTCATGAGATGCCTACATATCCCTAGTTTTACAGGAATAAGGCCGTATGTAGTTCGTGATCCATCGACGGAATATGCCGATGGAGATTTTTGAAAAACGGACGCGATATTCCGATTGGGAAGGACGATCAAATTCTAGTAGGTTGCGGGAACTGGAGTGGGGTCACTCTTGCTGAGACGGCTGCTGCTAGCCGGTTTACCTGCGAATGAGCAATGCGAACATATATTGTGCATAAATTTAAACATGATGCAAGTTCCCGTTGGACTATGAATGTTGTCTTTGGACGGTTAGGATGATGTCCTCAGACATGATGTCCTGGGCCATGAAGCGTATAATAAAGGGTTCGCAGTCTATGAAATGATGTTCTCGGGCTATGAAAATGATACCTCCTTACTATGATGCCTTTGAATAACGATATGCAAAAGATAAAATAGGGTCCTCAGGCCATGGCATGGCGTTCTCGGGCTATGAAAATGGTGCCTCCAAACAATGACACCTTTGAACAATTTGGCTATCTTTCAGCGCTTGAAATGCAGAAAGTGGTGATCTTTCAGCCGATGCAAGATGTAAATAAAAGGTGGTGGTATTTCAGCAGATGCAAGATTTAGGTGGCGATATTTCAGCCGATGCAAGATGTAAATAAAGTGGCGCTTTTTCAGGCGTGCAATAAATGTAAATAAAATGGCGATCTTTCAGCCGATGTAAGACGTAAATGAAGTGGCACTATTTCAGCCGTGCAAGAAATGTAAATAAAATGGCGATCTTTTAGCCGATGCAGGATTTACATGAACTGCTGATATTTCAGCCGTGCAAGAAAAAGTAAATAAAGTGGCAATCTTTCAGCCGATGCAAGATGTAAATAAAGTGGCACTATTTTAGTCGTGCAAGAAATATAAATAAAATGGCGATCATTCAGCCGATGCAAGATTTAAATGAAGTGGCAATATTTCAACCATGCAAGAAAGAAATAAAGTGGCGATATTTCAGCCGATGCAGGATTTAAATGAATGGGCGATATTTTAGCCATGCAAGAAATATAAATAAAATGGCGATCTTTCAGCCGATGCAGGATTTAAATAAAGTGGCGATATTACAGCCATGCAAGAAAGAAATAAAGTGGCAATATTTCAGCCAATACAGGATTTAAATGAAGGGGCGATATTTCAACCATGCAAGAAATATAAATAAAATTGCAATATTTCAGCCATGCAGATGGAGGTAGAGCTTAATCTCGGAAGGCAGAAAGGTAGCCTTACGCAATGCAAAAAAATGCAGATGGAGGTAGAGCTTAACCTCAGAAGGCAGTAAGGTAGCTTTATGCAATGCAGAAAAATACAGATGGAGGTAGAGCTTAACCTCGGAAGGCAGAAAGGTAGCCTTATGCGATGCAGAAAAATGCAGATGGAGGTAGAGCTTAACCTTGGAAGGTAGAAAGGTAGCCTTATGCAATGCAGAAAAATACAGATGGAGGTAGAGCTTAACCTCGGAAGGCAGAAAGGTAGCCTTTATACAATGGAGAAAAGTAAAAGGCGAACAGTAGTAAAATCTCTTAGCTAATGGCTTGATAGCTGATAGTTGATTGCGATATTATGGTTGCTGGGGATGCCGTGTATGGATAGCAAATGCAAATAGGTGATGGTTCAGAGGGTCGTATTCCCAAAAAGTATGAGTGTGTAAATGCGTTCGATGATTTGCAACTTGGATGCCTGCATCCAAAGAAAAATTGTGAGTTTTGTAGAGGGGAAAGGTTAGTTCGTATCCTCGTGAACTTTGCCTGTACTGCTTGGCTCCATTTTCAGTGATGTTGTGTATCATCAGGGTAGCGTCTCTAAACAAAACAATCTTGATAATATACATGTGTGATTTAGTAAAAATGTAACATAAATACATAATTGAAAAATAGTTTTCTTTAGATGAACCGGCCACTGTGACGCGGTTCAAGAAATAACAACCTCTCTTGCTCCGAAATTTTGAGGGTCCTCCTCAAAATTCTGCCCCAGTACTGGGTCGATACTTCTGACGACTGCTTGCGATGGTCGACTGAAGTTACTTCAGAAGTTTGAGGGTCCTCCTTAAAATTCTGCCCCAGTTTCCTACTGCGGGAAGAAACAAAAATTTTATTCAATTGTGACCGAACCCGTAAGGTTGCCTACGATCCCCTCTTAAACGAGAATCAAGTCAGATGTAGTTCAAATTACATCATACAAGGAAATCGTAAATGCTATACATAGTATCGCTTGACTGCATATGAATTGATTAGTTTTGGCCAAACTTCTCCGTCCATTTCTGCAAGTATGAGGGCTCCTCCTGTCAGAACCCGATGAACCATGTATGGGCCTTGCCAGTTAGGAGAGAACTTCCCTTTGGCTATATCTTGATATGGAAAAATCTTCTTTAACACCAGCTGCCCTGGTGTGAATCGTCTTGGTCTGACTCTCTTGTTGAAGGCCCTGGTCATTCTGTTATGATAAAGCTCACCATGGCACACTGCATTCGTTCTTCTGCCATATTTGAGGGCTAACTGTTCGTAGCAACTCTTTACCCATTCTGCATCGTCGAGTTTTGCTTCTTGCATGATCCTCAAGGGGGGAATTTCTACTTCGGCTGGAATGATCGCTTCTGTACCATAAACCAACATCTCAGGGGTTGCACCAGTTGATGTGCGGACTGTGGTATGATACCCCAATAAAGCAAATGGTAACTTCTTATGCCACTGCTTATGCTTTTCTATCATCTTCCTCAGTATCTTTTTGATGTTCTTGTTGGCGGCTTGTACTACTCTATTCATCTGAGGCCTGCAGGCTATAGATTTCTTATGTTTGATATCGAAGGTTTCATACACAGCTTTCATCAAATCACTGTTGAGGTTGGAGCCGTTGTCGGTAATGATTGATTCTGGAATCCTGAATTGGCAAACGATACAGTCACAGACAAAGTCTGCCATGACTTTCTTGGTCACTGCTCGATAAGATGTTTCTTCAACCCATTTGGTGAAATAGTCAATTGCTACTAGGATAAACTTGTGCCCGTTTGATGCGGCATGTTTGATTGGTCCAATAACATCCATTCCCAAAGCGGCGAACGGCCATGGTGAGCTAGTTACATTAAGCTCGCCTGGAGGCACCTTTATCATGTCTGCATGGATCTGACAGTGGCGGTACTTTTGGACATACTGAATGCAGTCCGTTTCCATAGTCATCCAAAAATAACCCGCTCGGAGTATGTTCTTGGCTAAGACAACACCGTTCATATGTGGACCACATGTCCCGACATGAATTTCCTCTAGCAGTTTAGATGCTTCTTTCGCATCAACACATCTTAACAAACCCAAATCCGGATTCCTCCTATACAGGATTCCTCTGCTATGGAAGAAATTGTTGGAAAATCTTCGTAGTGTGCATTTCTGAGTAGCATTTGCAAGTTCTGGATATTCTCCTTTGGTTAAATATTCCTTGATGTTGTGAAACCAAGGCTTTCCATCTGTTTCTCCCTCAACATGAGCATAGTATGCTGGCTGATCATGTATCTTTACTGGAATAGGGTCTATGAAGTTCTTATCTGGATGCTGAATCATAGATGATAGGGTAGCCAATGCGTCGGCAAACTCATTCTGGACTCTAGGAATATGTCAGAATTCTGTCTTTGTGAACCTCTTCCTCAACTCTTGTACATTATGTAGGTATGAGAGTATCTTGGAGTTCTTTGTTGCCCATTATTCTCAGACCTGATGTATAAGTAAGTCTAAATCTCCAATCACTAGCAACTCTTGGATGTTCATGTCAATGGCCATCTTGAGCCCTAAGATACAAGCTTCGTACTTGACCATGTTGTTGGTGCAGGGGAACCTGAGATTGGCGGATACCGGATAATGCTGGCCGATTTCTAATACTAGGACTGCCCCTATGCCAACTCTTTTGAAATTTGTGGCTCCATCAAAAAACATCCTCCAACCATCATAGGATTCTGCAATGTCTTCTCCTACTAATGATACCTCCTCATTCGGAAAATACGTCTTTAAGGGCTCGTATTCTCCGTCCACAGGGTTTTTCGCAAGGTAATTTGCTAATGCCTGTCCTTTGATTGCTTTCTGAGTTACGTAGACAATGTTGAATTCACTCAGCAAGATTTTTCACTTGGCTAGCTTGCCAGTGGGCATGGGATTCTGAAAGATATACTTTAATGGGTCCATTATTAATATGAGATACGTGGTGTAAGCACATAAATAATGCCTCAATTTCTGAGCTACCCCAGTCAAGGCACAACAGGTGCGTTCCAACAGAGAATATGGGCCTCGTACGAGGTGAACTTCTTGCTAAGATAATAGATGGCCTGCTATTTTCTCCCCTTTTCATCATGCTGCCCCAGAACACAACCAAATGCTCTATCTAGTACTGCAAGGTAGAGTAACAGGGGTCTACCTGGCTCGGGCGGCACCAAAACTGGCGGTGTTGACAAGTACTCCTTGATTCTGTCGAAGGCCTTTTGGCAGTCATCTGTCCATTTGGTAGTGGCGTCCTTCTTCAGCATCTTAAAGATTGGCTCACAGATGACAGCAGACTGTGCTATGAACCGACTGATGTAGTTAAGTCTCCCCAAGAAACTCATTACTTCTTTCTTTTTCTTTGGCGGTGGAAATTCTTGAATAGCTTTGACCTTTGATGGATCCAATTCTCTCCCTCGGAGACTCACAACAAACCTAAGCAATTTCCCAGCTGGAACCCCGAATGCACATTTTGCGGGATTCAGTTTCAGGCTGTATCTTCTCAGTCTATTGAAGAATTTCCTTAAATCTTCCATGTGATCATCGATTTTCTTGGACTTAATGATGACTTCGTCTATATACACTTCGATCTCCCTGTGTATCATGTCATGGAGAATGGTAGTCATGGCCCTCATGTAGGTGGCCCCAGCATTTTTTAAGCCAAACAACATCCTCTTGTAACAATACATCCCCCACGGTGTAATGAAGGCCGTTTTCTCAACATCTTCTTTATCCATCCATATCTAATGGTACCCAGTAAAACAATCGATGAATGACTGTAGCTCATGCTTGGCACAGTTGTCAATCAAGATGTGTATATTCGGCAAGGGGAAGTCATCTTTGGGACTGGCCCGGTTGAGGTCCCAGTCATAGACAGAGACTCTAACCTTCTTGTCCTTCTTCGGTACTGGCATGATGTTGGATAACCACATCAGATACTCTACTACCCTGAGAACCTTAGCTTTGACCTGCTTAGTGACTTCTTTCTTGATTTTCAAACTCATATCTGGCTTGAACTTTCTGAGCTTTTGCTTCACTGGCGGACAGGCCAGATCAATCGGCAATTTGTGAGCCACAATGGTTTTCTTAGACCAGTTATGTCATCGTATGACCAGGCAAATATGTCTTCATACTCTCTTAGGAACTCCGTATATTCTTTCTTTTTTGACAGTGAAAAATGGATGTTGATTCGTGTTTCTTTGATGTTTTCTGCATCTCCCAGGTTGACAATCTTAGTCTTGTCCAAGTTGGAATTAGGCCTATTTTTGAAATTCTCAACTTCCTTAACAATCACTTCCGGTATATCATCTTCCTCAGTATCTATGTCCATTATTTCATTATCTCGTTGCATGTCACAGTCATTGCTTCATCAAGATAAGTAATGGTAATGCTGTTTGAGTAAAGTAATGAAAAATAATAAGTGTAAGATTTATAAGAAAGTGAAATACTTTAATAAATTCCATGAATGTTTTGAACATCGGAGCTCTTTCTTGCGAAAAATAAAAATGCAAAAGGAAAATAAACTAGTAAAATAAAATAGTGCGTGGTGCTTTGTTCTGCCTTGCTACCTCGAGGTGCACCAGGCTCTGGTGGTTTTGACGGTCCAGTTATCGAGGTGTGCTCCTTTGTTTACAGCCTGTATGGAAGAACCTTCCTCCCCCTCCTCCTCAAAAATAACACAGCAATCCATGTTATCATCTCCTAGGAACAAGATCTTCATTGCTGCTAGTGCTTCCTCTTCTTCTGACCCATAGATGATTTCGACCGGTTGGAAAGTCTGCTCCAGATGGGGTATCGGCTGCTCCAATGTATAGTAAGGACCACGCTAGGGTGGCGACCATTTCTTGAATTCTCTCCAGGTATACTCAAACCGCAATCCGAAGGTGGTGCCATGCTTCTTGAGCTTGATGGGCTTAGCGATTCCTTGGATATTCTTGCCAAGTCCTTTGCAAGGCTCATACCCGCTCCAATTCAATATGATTTCAATTTTGTTATCCCACAATTTATCTTTATCGACGGCGTTGACTCACTCGATGTGGTGGTAAGTTTCCCCACCTATCCTTCTTCTTCCTCCAATTGCTGGGATGGTCTGGCGGCTGTATATGGAATTTCTACCATCACCATGAATGATCATCTCCTGGTGATTCAACTCAAATTTCATTGCTTGATGTAGTGTTGATGCCACGACCCTGGTGGCATGAATCCATGGTCGTCCCAATAATAGATTGTAAGACGCTGGCACGTCTATCACTTGAAAATCAACATCAAACCAAGTAGGACCCATTTGCAAACGTAAGCTAATTTCCCCAATAGTGGACCTTTGAGAACCGTCGAAAGCCTTAACATTGATGGCCCCATCCTTGATTTCATGCAGCCCTTTTCCTAATGTCCTGAGTGTTACCAACAGACAAATATTGAGACTGGACCCTCCATCGACTAGGATCCTGGTGGTCAGCTTTTTAAGTTCTTCCACCAAATTTCTGATGAGCAAATACTTATCATCGGACTCGGGTGTGCTTGAGATGGGCTGGGTGGAGTGTGGCACTGTCTCCATGTAGATGGGGGTGTTGTGTTGGTTGTGCCAGTGGTCATTCGTGGCGTTCAATGGTTTCGGGATGAGCAACGAAGTGTTGTTGGGAGTGTGGCAAGTAATGCAATAGTGGTGAGGAGCGGGTTGCTTTGAGATGTTTTGTGGAGGTATGGGACTCTGAGTAACTTCTGGGGCAGCAAGTGAAAATGACAGACTTGCCAAATTCCGGACTTGATCAAGCTCTTCTTGGAATTTCAATAACTTTCGCTCTATTTGAGAAGCATTCTCCTTGCGGACCGTGGCACTACGAGTGATATCTATCCGTTCAGTTGAGTTATTTGAATCTTCCATTCTTCTTTTGCCTTTGTGTTTGACAGGACTGGGAGGTGGAGTAGATGGAGGGCCCCTGATATGGTAAAATATGCTGATATTTCCAAGTTCACAAACTAACCTTTGGGGAGGGGAATAAACAAAAAGGTAGCAAGTTAGTAAGGATTATAAGAAAAGATGTTGCAATATTTAAACACGTAGTGTAGAAAATATAAAGCATGTCCTGCTTTTGGGGACCTTATTGTGCCCGTGGTAAGCCTAGCGACAAGTAAATTTGGAGAACTTAGAATGCTAAATGCCTCATTTTATTGATAAGAAAATAAGACGAATCCCAAAATGACACTAAATAACATGGAATAAAATGTCACTAATGGCCATAGTCCTTATTACATTTGCAAAGGAAAAGAAACTCCTATCTATTTGGTCCCAAAAAAACCTTCCCCAGATTCGGCAGTGTTGGCTCCCTCGTATAGCTCTCCCAGCTCGCACAGTCCTAGCAGCAAGTAAGTGCTAGATAGATGTCCACCTTCATTTCCTTCAGCAACTCGGCAATCTTCGACCCTCTTCAGAAACTTATTTTCCAGTTCTACTATGCCCCGCTCCAAGTAGATTAGTCGTTTGTTGGCGCTGACAGCCATATCCTTCCATTCTCCAATTAGTTTTTGATTGGCTTCTTGTATTTCACGGTGCTCATTTTCACATTCCCGCATCCTTTTGCGCTGTTGGTTGTATTTTACCTGTGCTTCAGCCTTTTCATCAATGATCCTATGACCTCAAACAAACTCTGGCTGACCCAAATCATTGTGATTGTCTTCCAACCAACCTAAATAGTGTGGGGTACAACCAACATGTTAGTGATCTGGTTCGATAGTATCCCTTCCCATGATGATTTTCCAATGCCACATGTGTTGGTCTTGGAACTTGTAAGGGCTGTCGTTCTCCTGGAAGTCGGCTCGGAAGTGACTCATCTTGTCGACCTTTGGTATAACCTGCTTCCTACCTGCCTGTCTCATGACTTGAAGATGGACATAAGGATAAGTTCCTCTCAATCCGATGAGTATAAGAAATAGTGCATCCCTAGATCGAATGATGAATTCTTTAGTAGGGAACTACTCGAACATCCATTGCACTCGATCCTTAGTAATATTGTCAAAAAGTTCGACCCATTCTCTAGCATTTTCTGGTTGGGCGAACATGTTGGGTGATGAAAGGCGATATGATCGTCCCAGTCTCTACGATGGATTTCCTGCCGGTACTAACCCTTTTGGAGGTGTTCCATGAGCCATAATTGGAGTAGCAGATTACAACCCTCGAAATGTTTGGCTCCCTATTGACATCTGGGCTTGGTATATTTCTACTATTACCATTGGCACAAGGCTGAATGGCTGTCCGTTCATTTCTTCCATTAAGGTTTTGGTGACCATGGCTAGCCTGTTATGGATTCTTGTTTTCTTAATTGGAAACGCTATCATTCCCAGGAAACAAAACATGAAGACAAAGACCCTTCGGTGGATGTGCCCCAATGAGGTGAGGGCAAACTCGACAGGATAAGTACAGTAAGATTTGTCGTGACCATACCTTTCATACAAATAGTCAAAGGGCATGTATGACTCCTTCAAACATGTCAATTCGGGATTCTTCTTTAGACTCATCATTTTGAGAAAACCCCTACCCTAGCGATTTTTCGGCATTAGCAAACCCAGAGTTTCCCATGGTATCCATCTAGTCCTCCTATTTCCTCAAGCAAAGGCGTTATCTCAATGTCTCCAAAGCAAAATACCAACCTATCGCAATCCCAAAACAAAGTAGCAGCTTCAATAATTTTGTTGTTGGGTTGAATTTATAGGAGGGAAGGCAGGTTTCCTAGATGCTTCCTGAAAAGAGCTCGATCGCTGGAATGAAGATCTCCCTACCAACTCAGTAATTTGGGGTGGATGTATGAGACCATGCCGAATCTGGGGACTTCGTGCCTCATTTTTTGCAAAACAAAAGTGTAAGGCCCTTACCCCCACCAGACTCGACTATTTAAATATCAATAATTGGCATAAGCAGCATTTAGTTCTCCAAATAAATGTACATAACGTGATAAGGTCCGTTTGGGTTTCAGGGAAACCCAATGGACTTTGGACAAGGCTATCTTAAAGAGTCATTATGTGGACAACATAACTGACTCGGCTAGGTTTGACAATGATGCATGCATGATTTAAAGAGAAATGGTTTCTATGGGGTATTAGACTGGTACCCTTGAGCATACAATTCAAGAGGGAAAGACACGGAACTGTCAACTACATCGTTGATCGACTGGTTTTACCGTAAATACGCCTTTGCCAAATTTAGGGGGTAATGATATCAGAAGGGCGCAACCACTCATTATAAACGTTGCTATGGTATTTTATTTGGCACGAGTGGAATATGATGTTGATAAATGCAGTTACAATCCACATATTTTCACGTTCATAAAGTAATAATTACAACCATTTCTCACAATTTACAACAGCATTGAAGGAAAACAATAAAGGAAGGCATTAAGAGAAAAAAAGAAAAGAAACAATGAGCCAAGTCAGTTTCATAGTAGAAGAAAGATTAAATACTTAAAACAGGTAAAGACATGTAAAAAAGCATAAATTCACAAATAGCATGAAATGGTAAAAGCCTTAAAGAGATCCCCAACAGAGTCGCCCTGCTATCGATGCCCCCTTTTTCTCGTGAAATCGGGTTTATGACATTTGGGCGGACAACTCTTTTCCTTTTGGGAATTGGGTTTGCAATTTGAAGAGTCGCCACCTAATGATTAAGTGAATTAGGACATGATGATAGTCTATAATTACGTGTTTTAGTCGATTATTACACTCTAATTTACTGCACTTTAGTTGAGTTCGCGCTTTAATCGCTAGTGTTTTGCACTAACGGTGTGTTTTATGCCTTGTAGGTGTGATTCTGAGCTATATAGATGATATGGAATGAATTTAAGTTATTTCAAGCTTTGAAGTCTGAGTAAAAGCTCAAGGAATTAAGCCGGGATCGTGTTCGGGGGTTAAATTTGATAATTAAGTACGAACGAAGACTCGAGGAGGCATATTGCATACTGTCTAGTAAAATAGACATAACGTTTTGCTCAGATCTCCATTTGGGCTTCATAATATATGGTTGAAAAGATAACTCAAAGGGCTACAACTTTTATGTTTTACGTTTTTCCAAATTCCAAAGTAACAGGGTGAAAAACCTCGGACGAATGAAGAATCTGAGAGGGTGTTTGGCCGCGGTTTGACCGCGACCGCGGTAGAACCGCGGCCATCCAGGCCTAAAACTTGTCCTTTTTCGCGTAGGAGAAGGTATAAGTGTTTGCGACCGACCCTACTTGGTATATATACATGGAAAAACGGTATTTTTGAGGATTGGACATATTTTTGACATAGATTTGATCTAAGGAGGCAAAGAACACATTGGGAGCAAGGCGGAGAATTCTTCTACAAGTTTTTCCTTCCTCTTCCTATTTTTCATTGTTGGTTATGACTTTTAGTATTGTAGTTTTACATACTATTATGAATAGCTAATTTGTTATCTAGAGTTTTGATATAACCTTTTGTAGGATAAATTCTTGTTATGTTTTTTTTATAATTGAGCCATAGTTTTTCTCTGTTGGTTCAACTACGTTTATATTATGGTGGTTGAAGAGCTCTCAATTAGCCGTGCCTATTTAGTATGCATAACTCAGGAGAGAGTGTATATTTAGGTAATTGTTGAACAACACCACTCCCAGAGTATATGAGGGATCAATAACCGAGGGTTTAAAGGTGGGATTAGGGATAACGAAGCTTTGGGTGCGATCTGAAGTGAGCTGTATTAAAAGCCAGCTAGCGTAGCTCGGGAGAGTACGCCTAGTAAATTGTCGTAATTACTCGGGAGAGATTTACGGTAATAAGAGTGGTCATGATTGGTAGAGAATACTTAAGCGAAATTATAGAAGACATAGCGGAAAGGATTCCGACAATTGGGGAAATCATAACTCTAGACCTCCTTAATCTTGT
>MU768300.1:142949-221675 GCA_026770625.1 Nicotiana glauca
AATTCTTGGTGTGATGAGTTAGGAAAATTGCTTTAAAAAGGTCGTGTCTATATAAAGTGTAGTTTGATTATTCGAGGACGAGCAATGGTTTAAGTGTGGGGTGTTGATGATAGTCTATAATTACGTGTTTTAGTCGATTATTACACTCTAATTACTGCACTTTAGTTGAGTTTGCGCTTTAATCGCTAGTGTTTTGCACTAGCGGTGTGTTTTATGCCTTGTAGGTGTGATTCCGAGCTATATAGATGATATGAAATGAATTTAAGTGATTTGAAGCTTTGAAGTCAGAGTAAAAGCTCAAGGAATTAATCCGGGATCGTGTTCGGGTGTCAAATTTGATAATTAAGTACGAACACAGACTCGATGAGGTATATTGCGCACTGTCTAGTAAAATAGACATACATTTTTCCTCAGATCTCCATGTTGGCTCCATAATATATGGTTGCAAAGATAACTCAAAGGTCTACAACTTTCACGTTTTGCATGTTTCCAAATTCCAAATGGAACAGGGTGAAAAACCGCGGATGAATGAAGAATCGGAGAGGGTGTTTGGCCGCGGTTTGACTGCGACCGCGACCGCGGTAGAACCGCGGCCATCCATGCCTAAAACTTGTCCTTTTTCGCGTAGGAGAAGGTATAAGTGTTTGGGCCCGACCCTACTTGGTATATATACATGAAAAATGGTATTTTTAAGGATTGGACATATTTTTGACATAGATTTGACCTAAGGAAGCAAAGAACACATTGGGAGAAAGACGAAGAATTCTTCTACAATTTTTTCCTTCCTCTTCTTATTTTTCATTGTTGGTCATGACTTTTAATATTGCAGTTTTACATACTATTATGAATAGCTAATTTTTTATCTAGAGTTTTGATAGAACCTTTTGTTGGATAAATTCTTGTTATGTTTTTATATAATTGAGCCATAGTTTTTCTCTGTTTGTTCAACTACGTTTATATTGTGGTTGGTTGAAGAGCTCTCAATTAGCCGTGCCTATTTAGTATGCATAACTCGGGAAAGAGTGTATATTTAGGTAATTGTTAAACAACACCACTCCCAAAGTATATGAGGGATCAATAACCGAGGGTTTAAAGGTGGGATTAGGGATAACGAAGCCTTGGGTGCGATCTGAAGTGAGCTGTATTAAAAGCTAGCTAGCGTAGCTTGGGAGAGTGCGTCTAGTAAATTGTCATAATTACTCGGGAGAGATTTATGGTAATAAGAGTGCTCATGATTGGTAGAGAATACTTAGGCGAAATTATAGAAGACATAGCGGGAAGGATTCTGACAATTGGGGAAATCATAACTCTAGACCTCCTTAATCTTGTCTCTAACCCTTAGTATATTTAGTAGTTTAATTTGTTAGTTAATTATTTAACCACAAGAATCTAAATATCCGTAAGTTAGGAATTGTTCAAGCTTGTCTTCTTGGTGATAGTGAACAGCTGTAGCTAAATCTTAGTTCTCTGTGGGATTCGACTCCGGACTTGTAAACCGTTGTAAACCGGATTATATTTGCAACGACCGCATTGTCCTTTTTATAAGGCATAGTTGGGCGTGATCAGGACACTTAAAGGACATTTAACTTAATAAAGGACCAGAGAATGGGTAAGGGCTTGAAATTATCTCGAGGGGAAGGTGTTAGGCACTCCTTAAGATCCACTAGTGTGGTTCCCGGCCATGCTACAATTGTGACTTTAAATACAAACAACAAATACAAGTAAGCATTGTAAATACTAAGTACTTTCACATAATGGTTGCAAATAAAAGTACATGAGTTTTAAAGAGTGCTGAAATTTGGAAGGAAGTAGTTTTTTTTTATAATTAAAGAGAAGATGCACAAGTAAATGGGAAGGGGTCAAACAATTGATGCAAGTAAATTAGAAAAGAAGCAAAAGGGGCGGAGGTTTTGGGAAAAAACAGTACTGAAAAATTGGACAATTTAAAGAGAGATCTGCCTAATACGTGCAAGTAATTGAAATAAAAAGAAGAAATTGAATAACTAAAAAATAAGCAACTTTAAAATTCTAAAAAAAGGAAGTAAACAAATAAAGAGGGAAGGGGGGGGGGGGTCCTAGTTTTATAAAAAACATGTATCACCCCACACCGGTAACCATTTATACACGTGGTGTTATCGCGTGGTCATCATATCCATGTCTACCCTTACCCACCCCGTTAAGGTATTAAACGCGGAATAATGTTGTTACTTATTGCATGCTAGTACCCATCCCAGTCCTAATAGTCCCGGAGGCATTTGGGACTACTAGTCCTAAGGGAAGGGTGATTTGGCTTTTCAGAGTTTTAAAAGAACAAAATTCTAATGCGACAAACAAAACACATGAAACAGTTAAGGGGAAACACATAGTAGTTTAAAGGCTCAAACAAGCCTCCTCATTTAAAGCAGCAAATTGTTTAGCATGACTTACATATACTGGTTATGGTCTGAATTAAACTTAAACATTAAGGCGTGGCTAATTTATCACATATTGCTCAGATGAGAAGTCCGAATTAGGCCTACCCCTGATTGTAATTATCAAAGACTGATGCAGTTAATTAATCTCCTAATGGATTACCTAAGTGAGACCTATAGGCATAATATCTAATAATGCGAAATGTATTGACTTTAAGGAAGGCTTGATGATTATAGGAATAACATAAGTTCAGCAGATTTTAAATGACATTACTACTGATTTTAGACTTGTAGATGAAAGAGACGAATCAGATTCATTTTGTTACTCCTATAGGCATGATTTCTAAGCGTTGTTGGTTTTAAATTGATTATCAGGATGCAGGAATCATACAGGCATGGTATCTAGGATGCAACTTGTTATTAATTTAAAATATAGGTTGTTTTCCTAATGACGTATGTATATGAAGAAGTGCAAAAACCTATAATCATGATTTCTATATGCAGAAGTGCAAAAACTTATAGACATAGTTTCTAATGTATAAGTGCAGAAACTTATGGACATGATTCCTAATGAAATGCATAACTTATAGGCATGATTTTTTAATGCATATGCATAAACTTATAGGCAAGATTTCTATATCCAGTAATGAAACAACTTATAGGCAGGATTTCTATATGCAAATGGAGAGGCGGAAAACAGGTTGTGATTGTAGAAATAAATGCCTAAAGCATAATACATGCATAACATGAGTGACCCTCCCCTTTTCACTATATATCCTATAAGTTATTACAAATTATTACAATCTGAATGAATCAAGAAAAGTAAAATTACATCAGAAATTAAACTACAACCAAGGAGCCTAATTTAGACTCAAGGTCTAAAATATGAACTAAACCAACTTCCAGAGATCAGATTTCCAAAGCCTTTATCTTATTTGGGATGTGTCAAAGTTCCCAAGAGTCTCCAGTGGACTCCGGGCAGTGCTTACACCCCAAATACATTGCAGAATTAGATTAAAGTGCAGTGTGGAAGGGCCAACCCTTGAATGTCCAAGTTCATAGGGAACTCAAGGGACCAAGGCAAGGCTCATAGGAGGGGGGCAAAACTTAGAGTCTAAGAGTAAGTGTAAGTGCATAGAGGGGGAATTAGGGAAAGCTATGGAAGGATGGTGGTCATGCCCAACAATTAAGAGTGTTGGCACACCCCTGACCAGCCTGTTAGCCAAATCTTAGGAGTTAGGATACATTGAGGATCAGGTTCAGACCTGAGCAGTAATTTGAATACTGCCAGGCCATGAACCTTAACTCAAACACATAGAAGGGAGTAGGGGTAGGGATTATAAGGTGCAAGAAAAGAACATGCATAGTCAATATTGAACATAAACAACAAAGTATACCAGATTAAGGCAACTTTAAAGTAAACACACAGGGAGGAAGCTGAAATCAAAATTGAGACATACCAGTTTAAAGGAAACAAATAAGTAAAACAGTAGTCTTGAAAAACCAAGTTGCAGCCAAGCAGTACAAAATATCTCAGAAGAGTGTAGAGAATTGAAAGAGTATTGTAATTGAGAGTGCGTGTAAGAACATGCATTTCGAAGTGTAATTGATTTGTAAGTGTTGAACTTGAGGGTTCAAGGTTGTCTCCGTGTAGAAGGGTAGAAGGGTTGTGCCCCTTTTATAGTGCAGAAAATAAATAAGAAAAGGTAATGGAATAGTTTTCAATCAATCACATAGAATCTCTCTTCAATTAAGGGAATCTGATTTCATACGGGTAGGAGACAAATAAGGAAAGATGCATAGTCAATATTGAACATAAACAACAAAGTATACCAGATTAAGGCAACTTTAAAGTAAACACATAGGGAGGAAGCTAAAATCAAAATTGAGACATACCAGTTTAAAGGAAACAAATAAGTAAAACAGTAGTCTTGAAAAACCAAGTTGCAGCCAAGCAGTACAAAATATCTCAGAAGAGTGTAGAGAATTGAAAGAGTATTGTAATTGAGAGTGCGTGTAAGAACATGCATTTCGAAGTGTAATTGATTTGTAAGTGTTGAACTTGAGGGTTCAAGGTTGTCTCCGTGTAGAAGGGTAGAAGGGTTGTGCCCCTTTTATAGTGCAGAAAATAAATAAGAAAAGGTAATGGAATAGTTTGCAATAAATCACATAGAATCTCTCTTCAGTTAAGGGAATCTGATTTCATACGGGTAGGAGACAAATAAGGAAAGAAATTTGATTAAAATCTTTTCCAAAGTAACATAAAAAGGGTAAATACACATGAGTTATTTAAGACAAAATTCAGTAGTACACGGTTTGTGACAAGTAAGGAAACATAATCAATCAAACATTCAGTAAAAATCAAAATCACAGGCTTTGTTCGAATGAACCAATTCAAGAAAAAGTAAAGATGGTTCAGTTAGAGAAGATCAGTAACAATCAGTCAAACCCTATTAAAGGAATTGAGAATCAATTAGTAGTTGTCAAAACCTTTTTGAAAGAAAAATTTCTCATATATAAAGCAGAAAAATCAAACAAAAGGGGTCGTCATGTTACTTAGAAAAGAGTCTAATATTGAAAGGTTCAGAATCATAAGCAAAGGGATAAAAGTTCAGGTTGTAGACTCAAAGTAAGTCTGAGAGTCCAGGGTTCTAATGCAGAACCCTAGTCCAAACACCACATCAAACTTGCCAAAGAAAACCCCCAAATCCTAGGGTTTCAAATCGAATCAGACATAAAGATGAGAAGGCAAGCCATTGAAACAGACTTCAAAGGTCTGTTTCAGAGCCTCATGAGAAACAAAACAAATATGATAGCAGGTTTGAAACAAGAAAGAAAGAAAGATGATTTAAGAGCATAAAAGAGCATGTTTGAAAAAAGTCAGAAGTTAAGCAAGGGGTGTAAACTTAAGCCACAGTAGATGAAACATGCTTAGCAAGAACACAAACAGAGTCTGGTAAAGCAAACAAAATCAAAGAACTCAACAGTAAACATATAGTGGAAGAGTAAGGAAAACATAACAAGGATTAGCATGTGAGAACATGAGTAACATGTATAAAAGAAAAAGAAGAAACGAAAGAACAATACACGCGTAGTAAAAAGAAAATATACGAGCATAGTATAGGCAGACACACATAAAGGAAAGAACATGCAAGAATCAGAAAGATATTTTTGAAAACCTTTCAGAAACCCTAAATAAAAAATAAATGACTTTGAATAGAAAATTTGGGGAAAACAATTTAGAGGTCCAGTAGAACACAAACATACCATAGATCTAAGAAAATAAACAGAGAAAAATCTCGAACAGCTTAGGGTTTTGGAGAAACCCTATAAAATGAGAAAGGCTTGGAAAATTCAGATCCTAGGTCGAAGAGGTCAGAATCGGGCTTCTCGTGCTTGAATATGCCGGAGCATGGCCGGAGAAGCCATGGAACCAAAGATCTGAGAAGATCTGAAAGAGAACCATCGAAGTCAAACTTCAAAACCTCAAACTCCCAAGGTCTAATGGTGGAGAGGGGTGAGTACAACCCATCCATGGTTTGAGAAGCCATGGATTCCGGTGAAAGTACGGTGGAAAAAAGGGTAGGACACGATTAGGGTTCGAAGAACCTTCAAAAGAGTCTTGAGAGTGGAGATTATTCAAGGGTGGCTGAGAGATGGAAATGAGGGATTAGGGTATGTCGTTTGGGTTTAATTATGGAAGGGTAATGTCACGACCCCAGTTCACCCTCCATGAACATGCCGTGATGGCACCTAGTTCCTTAAACTAGGTAAGCCTAACAATGCGGAAATTTAATATAAGAATGCGGAAATTTAATATAACTGAACATATGAAAAATAATGACTGCATATAAGGCTGCTTGGCCTATACAACCCAAAAGAAATGCGGAAGTCTACAACTCAATCCCAAAACTCGAAAACTCACGGGAACCACAAGCTAATAGAAACATAGTACGCTGCTCTAACTCCAGAATATCTAAACAACTGAGAGAAAGGAATAAACTAGATACAAAAGATGGAACAGAATAGAGACTCCTGGTCTGCGGACGCAGCAGATATACCTCGAAGTCTCCGTATAACTCCTCGCCTCAAGGATAGTACGCCTGGGTGGAGGAACCTGTATCTGCACATGAAAAATATGCGCATAAGAGGCATGAGCACACCACAGCTGTACTCAGTAAGTGCCAAGCCTAACCTCGGTTAGGTAGTGACGAGGAAAGGCAGGGCCCTACTGAGTTAAAACATAATAAATAATAAGATAAATGAAACAGTTCAAATAAAGTCTACAGCGAGAATCTAAACCAGATAAATAAGGAAGAACAGTAATAGAAAGCGAAGGTAACAATACAAGGAATACGGACCTCAATAAGGAATAATAGCCGGGGATCTCTTGGTATCCCGAGGATCTCTTGGTATCCTCATCATATGCACTAGGGATCTCTTGGTATCCCGAGGATCTCTTGGTATCCTCATCATATGCACTAGGGATCTCTTGGTATCCCGAGGATCTCTTGGTATCCTCATCACATACACTAGGGATCTCTTGGTATCCTATGGATCTCTTGGTATCCTCATCATATACACTGGGGATCTCTTGGTATCATGATATATAGAAATACATGTGCCGGGGATCTCTTGGTATCCCGCACACTCAATCCAGAATATATCAATTACATGGGGATCTTCCGGGAAGCCGTCCCGTAATCGCAAATTAAACACACAACAACAACTCATAATTTCAGAGCAAATGATAAAATCAGTACAAGAAATAGTAATTTCTAGCCTAACATGCTTCACAGAGTGCAAATAATACAGTTAAACAATTAAGCAAGTAAGTCTGCTAAATATGCTTCTCTAAGCTAGCATAGGTTTAAACTTACAGTCTAAAATGAACAAGTAAACAAGAAATTTCAATTTAAATTCTTCAAGTAGAAATCGATTTACAACAATTAGCTCAAGTACGCGCTTGTCACCTCACATACGAGGCATGCAAATATTCAAAGATCATGTCCTAAGAGGAAAGGTCCCCCACACAAGGTTAAACAAGCCACTTACCTCGAACCGACTCAATAATCAACTAGGAACCATGCCTTTGCCACGAGTATCCGACTCCAAATGGCCTAAATTTCTTCAATTCAATTATATATCGTAAATAATATTGCAAATAACTCATTCCACTATTAAATTTAAAGCTAGGTGCGAAAATAGGTAAAAATAACAAAAATGCCCGTCAGTCCAATGCATCGGAATTGAATTATTTTCACATTTTCAGAACCCTTGTACTCTCATGAGTCTAACCATATAAAAATCTCCCAAATCGGAGGTGAAATGCTCACTCAAGACCCAATAGTTTGGTCTAAGAAGGTTTTCCCCATTTTGATTCCAAATTCGAAATTCGATGATGTATTAAGCTATATAATACAACTAAAAGGGTTTAAGGAAACATTATCCAATGATCTTCTCTTCAAAACCCACTCAAAATTTCCCTCTACCGAGCTCTCAATCGATTTTTCCAACTTTTAAATCTCAACCCTCGAAATTCCCTTTTCTGAATAGGTGGTTCTGCTTTTGCGGACAAGGGACCACTTCTGCAGTCCCACTTCTGCAGAATCCAAGCCGCCTCTGCGGTTTTCATTAAAGGGCTCAGGGGCCGCATCTGCGATGGGAAACTCGTAGGTGCATAACCGCATCTGCGGTAAAACGTCCGCACCTACGGAAAAACTGAAGAAGCCGAAAATCCGCATATGCGATGGCCCGACCACTTATGCGGCTCCGCACCTACGGAACCCAAACCACATGTGCGGTTATGACAGAAGACAAAAGCCTTCAGCAATTCATTCAACTCCAAGTTCTTCCGCCAACTACTCGAAATCATCTCGAGGCCCCCGGGACCTCAACCGAAAGCACCAATACCACCTGATACCTTATTCAAACTTATACCAATCCTTAAAACACCTAAAACAACACCGGAAACCCGATTTAATCAATGATTCAAGCCTAAGAACTTCAAATTTCTTCCAAATACTCTTTCGATCAAAAACCTAACCAAAACACATCCTAATGACCTAAAATTTTGCGCACACATCCCAAGTGACACGATAGAGCTACTACAACTTCCGGAATTCCATTCCGACCCTCGAATCAAAAACTCACTATCAGACCGGAAACTTCAAAAATACAAACTTCGGCATTTCAAGCCTAAATGAGCTACGGACTTCCAACATACATTCTGAACACGCTCCCAACCCCGAAATCACCTAACAGAGCTAACGGAACCATCGAATTTCCATTCCGAGGTCGTCTTCACACTGTCTCGATTACAGACCATTTTTCAACTCTTAAGCTCTGATTTTGGGACTAAGTGTCCCAAAACACACCGAATCCTAACACCGAATATCCCGGCAAACCAAAATAGTAGAAATAAACTTAGGGGAAGTAGTTAATGGGGGATCGGGGCATAAATTCCAAAAACGACCGGCCGGGTCGTTACATCCTCCTACACTTAAACATTCGTTCGTCCTCGAACGAGCATAGAGAACATACCTGAAGTAGTGAAAAGATGAGGGTATCGATTGTGCATATCCCGCTCGGTCTCCCAAGTCGCCTCCTCAGCTGGCTAGCCCTGCCATTGAACCCTTACTGAAGCAATGTTTTTCGACCTCAACTTTCTGATCTGTCTGTCCAATATAGCCACTGGCTCCTCAACATAAGATAGATCCTTGTCCAACTGGATTGAACTGAAATCCAACACATGCGACGGGTCTCCATGACACCTTTGGAGCATCGAAACATGGAATATCGAATGAACTCCGACCAAAATGGGAGGTAAGGCAAGCTCATAAGCAACCTCCCCAACTCGCCTCAAGATCTCAAAAGGGCCAATAAACCTCGGACTCAACTTTCCTTTCTTCCGAAACCTCATGACACCTTTGATAGGCGAAACCCGAAGCAAAACCCGCTCACCAACCATATATGAAACATCACAGACCTTCCAGTCCACGTAGCTCTTCTGTATGGACTGGGCTATACGGAGTCTATCCTGAATCATCTTAACCTTCTCCAACAAAAAATCTTCGCTCGATGATTATTTAGTTTCTCCTGTTACCTTGTTTCAAAGCTAGCGCCCCTGCTCTTTCTATGACATCCCACACCAACTTTGTGCCCAATACCCTGGCCTCACCCGGCTCAAACCAACGCTCCGGAGATCTACACCTTCTACCATATAAGGCCTCATACGATGCCATCTGAATGCTGGACTGATAACTGTTGTTGTAAGAAAACTCTGCCAATGGAAAGAAATGATCCCAAGACCCTCCAAAATCAATCACACATGCATGGAGCATATCCTCCAAAATCTGAATAGTGCGCTCGGACTGTCCGTCCGTCTAGGGGTGAAATGCGGTGCTCAACTCCACCCGAGTACCTAACTCCTGCTGCACGGCTCTCCAGAACCGCGATGTAAACTGAGTACCCCTATCCGAAATAATAGAGACTGAAATACCATGCAGACGAACGATCTCCCGAATGTAAATCTCCGCCAACTGCTCCGTTGAATAGGTGGTACACACTGGAATGAAATAAGCAGACTTGGTCAACCGATCCACAATGACCCAAATGGCATCAAACTTCTTCAAGGTCTGTGGGATTCCAGATGCAAAATCCATGGTGATGCGCTCCCATTTCCACTCCGGAATCTCTATCTGCTGAAGCAACCCACCTGGGCGCTGGTGCTCATACTTTTCCTGCTGGCAGTTGAGGCATCAAGACACATAACCAACTATATCTTTCTTCATCCGCCTCCACCAATAGTGCTGCCTCAAGTCCTGATACATCTTCGCGGCACCCGGATGGATGCAATACCGCGAACTATAGGCCTCTGCTAGAATCAACTCTTGAAGACCATCAACATTGGGCACACAAATCCAGCCCTTCATCTTCAATACCCCGTCATCTCCAATGGTCACATCTCGAGTATCTCCATGCCAAACCTTGTCCTGAAGGACAAGCAAATGAGGGTCATCATACTGCCACTCCCGGATACAATCAAATAGGGAAGACCAGGAAACCACACAAGCTAGAACCTAACTGGGCTCCGAAAGATCCAATCTCACAAACTGACTTGCTAAGGCCTAAACATCCATCGCCATAGGCCTCTCTGAAGCTGGTAAATATGCCAAACTACCCAAACTCTCTGACCGGTGACTCAAGGCATCCGCCACCACATTGGCCTTGCCGGGATGATACAGAATAGTGATATCATAATCCTTCAACAACTCTAACCATCTCCTCTGACGCATATTCAGGTCCTTCTGCTTGAGTAAGTACTGCAAACTCCGATGGTCAGTATAGATCTCACAAGGCACTCCGTACAAATAGTGACGCCAGATCTTCAAGGCATGAACAATGGAAGCTAACTCAAGGTCGTGGACACGGTAATTCTTTTCATGTATCTTCAACTGTCTGGACACGTAGGCAATTACCCTACCGTCCTGCATCAACAACCCTCCAAGGCCAACTCTCGAGGCATCACAATAGACAGTATAAGACCCCGAACCGGTAGGCAACATCAAGATTGCGCCTGTAGTCAAATCTATGTTAAGCTTCTGAAAGCTCTCCTCGCACTCCTCTGTCTACTGAAATGGGGCACCCTTTTGGGTCAATCTAGTTATAGGGGATGCAACCGATTAAAATCCCTCCATGAAGCAACGGTAGTAGCCCGCCAAACTAAGGAAACTGCGAATCTCTGTAGCTGAGGAGGGCCTGGGACAACTCTGTACGGCCTCTATCTTCCTTGAATCCACCCGAATACCCTCACTCGAAATCACATAGCCTAAGAATGCCACAGAACTCAGCCAAAACTGACATTTTGAGAACTTTGCATATAACTTCTTTTCCCCTAAGGTCTGAAGCACGGTCCTCAAGTGCTGCTCATTATCTTCCCGACTCCGGGAATATACCAGTATATCATCAATAAAAACAATAATAAATGAGATAAGATATGGCCTGAATACACCGTGCATCAAATGCATGAAAGTCACTGGGGCATTGGTCAGCCCAAATGACATGACAAGGAACTCGTAATGACCATACCGAGTCCTGAAGGCAGTCTTCGGGTTATCTAGCTCCCGAATCTTCAACTGATGGTACCCTGAGCGCAAGTCAATCTTAGAAAACACCTGTGCGCCCTGAAGCTAGTCAAACAGATCATCAATACGAGGCAAAGGATAATGGTTCTTCACTATAACCTTGTTCAACTGGCGATAATTAATACACATATGCATAGAACCATGCTTCTTCTTCACAAACAAGAAAGGAGCACCCCATGGTGAAACACTGGGTCGAATAAAACCCTTACCGAGCAATTCTTGCAACTGATCCTTCAACTCAGGAGGAGCCATGTGATACAGAGGAATGGATATAGGTTGAGTGTCTGGCAACAGATCAATGCCAAAATCAATGTCTCTATCGGGCGGCATGCACCAAAGATCAGCTGGAAATACATTGTGAAAATCCTGTACCACTGGAAATGAATTAACAGAAGGGGTATCAACACTGCCATCTCTCACATAAGCTAAATACGCGGCACACCCCTTCTCAACCATATGCCGAGCTTTAAGAAAAAGAGATAACTCTACTAGGAGTATGATCTAAAGTACCATTCCACTCAATACGCGGAATACCTGGCATAGCTAGTGTCACGGTATTGGCGAGACAATCAAGAATAGCAAAAAGGGGCGACAACTAGTCCAAGCCCAAAATAATGTCAAAATCCACCATACCGAGTAACAATAAATCCGCCCTGGTCTCAAAACTACAAATAGTAACCAAACATGACCGATAAACACGGTCCACAACAAGAAAATCTCCTACAGGAGTAGATACATAAATGGGGGCACTCAAAGAATCCCGAGGAATACCCAAATGCGGAGCAAAGTAAGAAGACACATAATAATAAGTAGAGCCAGGATCGAATAAAACCGATGTCTCTCTGTGACAAACTAGTATAATACCTGCGATGATAGAATCAGAGGGAACAACCTCGGTACGAGCATGAATAGCATAATATCTGGCTTGGCCTCTCTCTCGAGAGAGCGACCTCTACTTCCCTAACCTCCTCCCCTAGCTGGCTAGGCAGATGGGGTAGCAGCGGGAGCTGTGATCCTGGCCTGAGAACTCTGAGGAGCACGCTGTGGCTGAGCAGTCTGTGGAGGTGCACTCCTCCCAAGTCTAGGATGATCCCTCACCACATGACGGGTGTCACCACACTCAAAACAAGCTCTAGTAGGATGTGGTAGCTGTGACTAGCTAGGGCCAGGTCTGCCAGACTGACCTCTGAAAGCACCCCGCACAGGAGGCGCGCTGGAAACTGGAGGTGCATAGTAAGGCTCCTGAGTATAGGCGGAGCTGGAGCACCACTGGCTGATGGAAGAGCTGAATGAATGGGGTGCCCGATAAAACCCCTACCATGTCGACCTGCTACTGGGGTACGGGCACCAGAGTAGTGGCTCGACTCTCGAGACCTCTTGGCCTCTCTCTCCCCTCGCTCCCTGGCAAGCATACCCTCGATCCTCCTAGCAATGCTCACTACCTGTTGATAAGGAATGTCCATCTCCAACCCTCGAGCCATGTTTGATCTGATGGGTGGGATAATACCCTCAATGAACTGGCAAACTCTCTCCCGAACTGTAGCAACCAAAGTCAGTGCATGCCTGGCCAACCTGGTATAACAGATAGCATACTCCGAAACTGTCATAACACCCTGGCGCAAATGCTCAAACTCTGCGTGTCATGTGTCCCTAATACTCTGGGGGACAAAATCTCTCATAAATATCTCCGAGAATTGGGTCCAAGTCAGTGAAGCAGCCTCGACTGGACTGTCTATCTCATAAGTTTACCACCAATCATAGGCGGCTCCCCGAAGCTAAAAGGTAGTGAAAGAAACCCCGATGGACTCTACTATGCACATAGTGCGAAGAATACGATGGCACTCTTCTAGAAATCCCAAGGCATCGTCTGATGCTAATCTACTGAACACTGGAGGATCATATTTCTTGAACCTCTCAAGTCTCCGCTGCTCGTCCTCTGAAGCAGCTGACCCATCCTCGGGATAAACTGGCGCTGCAGGCGGTGCGGGAATAATCTCTGGAGCCTGCTCAACCTGCACTCGCTGCTCAGGAGTGCGAACGGCAGGGGTCTGTGCTCCTCCCCCGGCCTGGGATGTAGTTGCAGCAAGGGGAAGCAACCCTGCCTGACCTAAGGTGGTGTACATGCTCATGAATTGAGCCAAAGTCTCCTGGAGCGCTGGAGTAGTAGTGGCAGTAGTAGGTGTGCCAGGTGCCTGGGCTCCGACTGGATCTGCTGGTGGTACCTCAGCGGCAGCTCGCGCAGGTGCTCTGGCTGCACCACGTGCGTGTCCTCAAACTCTACCCCGGCCCCGGCCTTTGACGGCTACAGCAGGAGGCGCAGGTGCCTGGTCATCTCGTGTAGCACGTGTCCTCACTATCTGTAAGATAATATAAGATAGAAGTTTAGAATTGATGTCAAAAATATCGCATGACAAGGAATTCAAATGAAATGAAGATTTCTTTTCCTAAACAGTTACATAGCCTCTCTTAGATAAGTACAGACGTCTCCGTACCGATCAACGAGACTTTAATAAATCGGCCTGTGTTTCGTGACTCCTATGAACCTAGAGCTCTAATACCAACTTGTCACGACCCCAGTTCACCCTCCATGAACATGCCGTGATGGCCCCTAGTTCCTACAACTAGGTAAGCCTAACAATGTGGAAATTTAATATAACTGAACATATGTAAAATAATGACTGCATATAAGGCCGCTCGGCCTATACAACCCAAAAGAAATGCATAAGTCTACAACTCAATCCCAAACCCGGAAACTCACGGGAACCACAAGCTAATAGAAACATAGTACGCTGCTCTAACTCCAGAATATCTAAACAACTGAGAGAAAGGAATAAACTAGATACTAAAGTTGGAACAGAATAGAGACTCCCCGTCTGCGGACGCGGCAGATATATCTCGAAGTCTCCATATAACTCCTCGCCTCAAGGATAGTACGCCTGGGTGGAGGAACCTGGATCTGCACATGAAAAACATGCGTAGAAGGGCCATGAGTACACCACAACTGTACTCACTAAGTGCCAAGCCTAACCTCGGTTGGGCAGTGACGAGGAAAGGCAGGGCCCTACTGAGATAAAACATAATAAATAATAAGATAACTGAAACAGTTCAAACAAAGTCTACAGCGAGAATCTAAACCAGATAAATAAGGAAGTACAGTAATAGAAAGTGAAGGTAACAATACAAGGAATACGACCCTCAACAAGGAATAATAGCCGGGGATCTCTTGGTATCCCGAGGATCTCTTGGTATCCTCATCATATGCACCAGGGATCTCTTGGTATCCTCATCATATACACTGGGGATCTCTTGGTATCCTCATCATATACATTGGGGATCTCTTGGTATCCTCATCATATACACTAGGGATCTCTTGGTATCATGATATATAGAAATACATGTGCCGGGGATCTCTTGGTATCATGCACCCTCAATCCAGAATATATCAAGTACAGGGGGATCTTCCGGGAAGCTGTCCCGTAATCCCAAATTAAACACACAACAACAACAACTCATAATCTTAGAGTAAATGCTAAAATCAGGCAAGAAATAGTAATTTCTAGACTAACATGCTTCACATAGCGCAGATAATGCAGTTAAACAATTAAGCAAGTAAGTCAGCTAAACATGCTTCTCTAAGCTAGCACAGGTATAAACTTACATTCTAAAATGAACAAGTAAACATAAAATCTCAATTTAAATACTTCAAGTAGGAATGGGTTTACAACAATAAGCTCAAGTACGCACTCTTCACCTTACGTACGAGGCATGTAAATATTCAAAGATCATGTCCTAAGGGGAAAGGCTCCCCACACAAGGTTAAACAAGCCACTTACCTCAAATCCGCTCAATAATCAACTAGGAACCACGCCTTTGCCATGAGTATCCGACTCCAAATTGCCCAAATCTATTCAATTCAATTACATACCGTAAATAATATTGCAAACAACTGATTCCAATATTAAATTTAAAGCTAGGCACGAAAATAGGTAAAAATGACCAAAATGCCCCACAGGCCAATGCCTCGGAATCGAATGATTTTCATATTTTCAGAACCCTCGTACTCTCACGAGTCTAACCATATAAAAATCTTCCAAATCGGAGGTCAAATGCTCACTCAAAACCCAATAGTTTGGTCTAAGAAGACAGAAGCCTTCAGCAATTCATTCAACTCCAAATTCTTCCGCCAACCACCCGAAATCATTGCGAGGCCCCCGAGACCTCAATCAAAAGCACCAATACCACCTTATACCTTATTCAAACTTGTACCAATCCTTAAAATATCTAAAACAACACCGAAAACCCGATTTAATCAATGATTCAAGCCTAAAAACTTCAAATTTCTTCCAAATACGCTTTCGATCAAAAACCTAACCAAAACACGTCCGAATGACCTGAAATTTTGCACACACATCCCAAATGACATAACGGAGCTACTGCAACTTTCAAAATTCCATTCCGACCCTCGGATCAAAAACTCACTATCGGACCGGAAACTTCAAAAATACAAACTTCGTCATTTCAAGCCTAAATGAGCCACGGACTTCCAAAATACATTCCGAACATGCTCCCAACCATGAAATCACCTAACAGAGCTAACAAAACCATGAGATTTCCATTCCGAGGCTGTCTTCACACTGTTTCGATTACGGACCATTTTTCAACTTTTAAGCTCTCATTTAGGGACTAAGTGTCCCAAAACACTCCGAATCCTAACATCGAACGTCCTGACAAACCAAAATAGCAGAAATGAACTTAGAGGAATCAGTTAATGGGGGATCGGGGCGTAAATTCCAAAAACAATCGACTGGGTCGTTACTGGTAAATTATGACCGTTGATCTGTCTGATCAACGACCTAGATTTAAAAGGGTAGGTGGGAACCGGGTAGGGCCATTTGGACTGGGTTATTGGTTGGATCAAATTAAAAAAAAATAGGCCGATCCTGTTAGGGTTAGGATTGGGTCAGTTAAGGGTTGAAATTGAAATGTAAAAGAGGCTGTAATTGAAATAAAATGAGGCTAAATGTTAAATAACCAGTTTTTCCTTTTATTTCATAAAAAATAGTAAAAAATAATTTTAAAAACAAATTAAAAATACTGAACCAATTAATAATATATAAATAATAATTAAAAATTATTAAAATTAATTTTACAATTATAGAAATGCTATTAATCTTAAAATATGCTAAAATTGTAATTGTATGCAATTTAGTTTTAAAAATACCATATAAATTTATAAAAATATACAAAAATCACCTTAATTATATTTTGGTATAAATATGAGAATAAAATAAATTATTTACCAAAATTGATAGTTTTGGGAATAATTACTGATTTTTTGACTGCTAAAAATGGACACTAAATTGATTTTAAAAATCTTTAAAAATTAGAAAAAATACCAAAACCCTTGGGCATGCTTATATATGCATATACATGTTATTTTGAAAGTATTTTGTATGTAAAAAATATATAAGAAAAAATTGGGTATCAACAATTGTCACATGACATAGAACACTGTCAAGTTGCTCGCACAAGAAAGCAAAAGAAAAACAAAAGAAAAATGAGAGAGTTTTACTAGTGAAAACCCTCACAGGAATTGGGAGACGACTACAAGCGGAGATGAATAAATGAGAGAGACTTGTAGGAGAAAATACCTCGGGGCACCACTACTCGAAAGTGAGTCGCGAACCAGAGGCAAAGAATTGGCACGAACAAGCCAAACTCCAAAGATCATAAGAATGGAAAAAGGGAAGATTGGATTAATTTGATAGATTAGGCCGTTGAGTCCAAAATGCATGTCATGACCATTAAGGCTAGTGAGTCCGTCATTATCAATACAAGTGAGAAAAGATTTCAAAATCTGCTACCAGATTTTCAGCTGCACAAAGTAAATTTGGCTAGCGCACTCAGTTGTTATGTCAACATGCCTTAAGGATTCTTGCAAAGGCTTCCCCAAAATGGCTCTTGTTAGCCTACTTGGCACAAGCAAAGATGACTAGTGATTCTCTCTGACAGACACATTGCTCAAAAAGCAGGAAATCATTCAAGATATCAGAAAAGGTCACCCAAGCAAAGTTCTCCAGTTGGGATAAGGCTGTGTGATCTACAAATACAAACGGTACTGGGTGCAAAAAAATCAGAGTTGGTGCAGAATAAAAGTCTCTTGAGACCGACTCAAGGTGATCGAGTAGAAGCCAAGCTACCCAAGACCCAAGGCCACAAACCGACCACCACTTTTTAAAACTGACAAAATTTTCTTTGTTTGAAATAGGAACAAAGCAATGCAAGGAAAGTGGTTCAAGAAAAAAAATAATGGAAAAAACAAAAAAAAAAAAGAAGGAAGAAAAGGAAAAAAAGAGAAGAGCCAACAAAGGGAAGTTTGTCAAATCTTTGCCTTTATTTGTCTTGCTATTGTGCATAAAATCTTGCCATTGATCTTCACATTTTTCCTCCTAGGATAAAAAGTCCTAGTCTGATGGATTTTACTCCCAAAATAAATCTTAGTCTAATGAATCTTTCTCCTAAGATAGGAAACCTAGTCTGATGAATTTTTTCCTAGGATCAAAATCTTAGTCTGATGAATTTTTCTTCTAAGATAGAAAACCTAGTCTGATGAACTTTCTCCTATGATAGAAATCTTAGTCTGATGAATCTTTCTCCTAAGATAGAAGACCCAGTCTGATGAATTTTCTCCTAGGATAAAAATCTTAGTCTGACGAATATATCTCCTAAGATACCAAAAAAAGAGACCTAGTATGATGAATTTTCTCCTAGGATAAAAATCTTAGTCTGATGAATTTTCCTCCTAAGATAGAAGACCTAGTCTGATGAACTTTCTCCAAGGATCAAAATCTTAGTCCGATGAATCTTTCTCCTAAGATAGAAAACCTAGTATGATGAATTTTCTCGTAGGATAATTCCAAAAAAAAAAGAGTTGTTGGGGCAATTTGTTTAAAAGAATGATTTTCTCAATTTTTTTGATTTTTCTAAAAAAAAATCCTTCTTGGTTCATTTTAGCATAGGTACACAATTCAGTAGTCTCATTTTCCCAACATAGGGTCTCATTCCCTAGTTGATACCAACATAAACTGGTAAGCTTTTCCCAACATAGGGTCCTATTCCCTAGTTATCCCTGACATAACCCGAGGACCTTTTTTTCTTTTTTCTTTTATCCCGGCATAACCCATGGATCTCTATGGCATAACCCAAGGACCTTTTTTCTTTTTATCCCGGTATAACCCATGGACCTCTCTGGTATAATCTAAGGACCTTTTTTTTCTCCGGGCATAATCCGAGGACCTTTTTCTTTTCTTTCAGCATCCCCTTTTTCTTTTTCGGCATAACCCAGTCATCTTTCTAGCATAACTTGGCAATCTTCCCAATTTAGGGCTTCACTCCCTATTCCCAAGAATACACAATCCTGACTTTCATTGCTTTCAAAAAAAAGTTTAGAATTTTGTCACAAATAAGTCACGAAATTTTCTTAGTGAAAACTGGGGCAGAAAAAATATCGTTCGTTTATTTGTTTTGGCATCTGAACAGGTTTGACCTCGTGACACAGGGTTCGAGATGACCAAAAGAATGAGTCTCAATCTAGAATAAATAAAAAGTAAAAAAAAAAAGAAGTGAACTCAAAGCGTCAAGGTGGAGAAATATGCGGACTGCTCAAAATTTGATTGAAGTCACAAGCTTTGCATGTTTCGCCTCAATCCAAAGCTCAAGAAGGAACCAACACCTACAGCTGATGATCATCAAGATTCAGATTAGGGTCCGTAAGAAGAACCAAACAAGACTCAAGATCAAGCTTCAGAAGACTAATATATAGGAATATTGTAACTCGTAGCTGATAGGTTTAGTTAGTCTTTTTTATTTTTGATTTTGATGTAATAACGGGACAGCGGACCAGAGCCTCGAACGGAACCTCACTCGACTCTCATCCTCTTCACACACTCCATCACCTCATTCACTTCTTAACTACACGTGGCATGATTCCTTTATAGCCAATGATATGTAGGCAGCTCAGATACCAGGGCTCGGTCACATTCTCCTTTCTTTTAGTTTTAGTCTCCCTAAATAGGGGTCGGGTCAAAAAACCTGTCTACTCGTTCTTTGTCTGAAAACTCGTCGCGCTTCCAAGCAAAGAGGGGCAGCTGTAGACATGTGATTTTTGACCCTCTCCAAGATTTTACATATTTTAGCATAGAAATATTTAATTTAGGGCTAATATCGATATTTTATCTAGTTTTGACCCTTTTACTTTATTTTATCACAAACAATAAGTATTTTATCTTCAAGTTAAAGTCAATTAGCATATTTACATTTATAGTATTATAATATTTGAAAATAAAAAAAATTTAGTTTCAATCGTAGTATTTAGTTTTATATTAGTTTATTTTAATTTAGAGTGATTTTTATATTTTTATAGATTCATTGTATTATTTGGTCTCTTTAGCCTAAGTTCAAACCCAAAAGACATGGTCCAACACTCCAACCCAATTACTCTTAGCTCATTATTCTCAACCCATTAGTCCACTTAAGTAAAAGAGTTAATCCTAGCCATGTATTTCCTTCTAATCCAATGGCCATCATCCCTTCTCACCTTTATATAAAGTACCCAATGATAGAAACCCTAGAAAAAATAATTTCCAATTGCTAGAGCTAGAGCGAAATGGCAGCCTTTAGACCTTCGATCTTTCTTCTTTTTGTTTGTTCAAAAATAAAAAAAAAATAGAAAAGAAACTCCACAACTCAATTCCCTCATCCGAGAACATTAACATCTAGGAATAAAAAGCTTTTTATCCTTTCAGTAAAAAAAATAAAATTCCTCATCTCCCAGATTTCACTCTCTGTTAGTTGTTCATCCTTCAGTCACAAACGTAAAACATATTTGTTTCGTGAAAAAGGAGACGACAGAAAATGAGGAATTGGACTTGGATTTTTGCTGGTTTCGTTACTGTCAAGTGATGCTGTCCTGTACTGAAAATTATTAGCTGAGCCCTATCACTTTGTTTGTTCAAGAGGTAAATTCAAAAGAACACCTTTGTATTTTGTTATATTTAGTGATGAATGAATTCCTATCTCCTCTTTGAAATCATGTTTAAATGTTGATTCATTGTTTAATTTTTTATAATAAGTTTTTTGTTTGAATTTTATATTAATTTTGTTTCTTTTGGATCTTTCTGTATTATTTCTATTTTTCTATTCGAAAATGTCTTACGCTGGTTCAGGTGTTTGGATTCGTCTTTTGTTTGTTTGAGCAAATATCATTAAGATGTTATTTTTATTATTAATTTTGCCTTGTCCTTTTGTTACTTTGTGTGAATGATCGTGCTATTACGTTAGCCCATTATCAAAATGCTGGAAGTTATAAAGAAGAAACTTGAAAATATTTATGCAGTAATTTTCAGGCGATATCTTATGTGGTGAATCTAAGAAGATTACTGAACTACCCAAATAAATAAATAAATTGCAAGCAAGATGTGTAAATGTTCTCCTCATTCTGATGGAATAAATATTATTTCCTAAAAAGGCTTTCATCTACTGACTTTGGTTTTTTTTTTGTGATTTCCATCTTCTATAAATCTTTTAGAGATCAGATCTCGTTTGTCCATTTATAATTGCTATACCAACTCTTCATCTCTATACTTCCTTCCACAAATTCCATTTTTCACAACCCATGACGCTCACTTAATTAATTTTAATCCTTTAGAAATCGAGGTGTGTCATTTAGTTTAATTTTCCATGGCCCTCATAAAGTTGAAAATATATAGTTGCTTTAGGCGCATTATTTTAATAATTTACCATCCTAAACTCAGGTGCGCATTTATGTGACCCAAATCCAAATCTCAACAATGTTAGATGAAATATGTCGAGAGCCACGGGTGCATTTATGTGACGTGGTTCAAAACGTATTTTAAATGACGTTGTAATTTTTTCTTAAAAAATAATTAAAAGCGGTTATAAAGTTAAAATTGAACCATAGGCTAAACATGTATTAAAATCATATAGAAGGCCAATTATGATAGTTTAAACGACCGTGCTAGAACTACAGAATCCGGGGGTGCCTAACACCATCCCTCGGGTTAACAGAATTTCTTATTCAGAATTTCTAGTTCGCAGACTTCACAAGGAAAGTCGAATTTTCCTTGATTTGTGATTCCAAATAAACTGGTAACTTCGGACACCAATTAAACTATCCCAAATGGAGACTCTGAATTGAATAAATAATCTCATTTCGAATAATGTCGCTTAAAGTGGAAAAACAACCTTATACACTATCCTTTCGGGGTGGTGTAGGAAAAATGACATGTGACAGCTCTGGCGACTTTGCTGGGAATGAGAACCCAGAACGTATGGTTCAGGTTTCAGAGTTTGAGCTTAGAATAATTGTTGTATTTGGATTTATTTATTATCTAATTTTATTACATGTTTGGGCCTAATATGCTAAATGTTGCTTTTTATCGCTTTGATATTATCTGAACTGTATATATAAACTGCTACGAAAACCCTCTCTTGTCTCTATGAGGAGTGCACGCTGGTGTGACTTCTTTATGTTAGTGTCATATCCCAAATAGAACGAGGTTCGGACAAGTTGCAAATCCAGATGATCTTTTGGTTAAGCCAGGTCTAGAACAATACACCCAGGTTTTTAAACCTAGAATAACACAGCCTCATACCGGATCCTTAGTAGGAACGCTTGTTTATATCACATGCATTTGACTTTGGGACTCAACATAGGGGTTGGGTCCGTCTGGGATAGGTGTACCCAAATTAAAGGACCATCCTGAGGCATCTTTCGTGCTATTTGCGTATCTGTCTGTTTCGGCTTGCATGTTGATTGGCTTCTAGAATAGGGAAAGAAAAATCAAACAAAAAAAGAAAAAGAAGAAAAAAAGAGAGTGAAATGTAGGTTTTTGAAATATCCTGAAACCCATAACGAAAAAAAAACCCTAGGAGAGAGAAAGTCTGCGATTACGAAGGCGACCTTGAGACGATTCTACTGTTCACATCGCCAATAGCCTCGTCGGCCGGTGGCTAGCCACCTTCTATGGCTGGGATACCTCATCCCACAATAACCCAGCCCCCTTCGACATCCAACAACACCCCTAACCCCCTGGACTACTCAAAAATTTTGAAGCCATGCACGCTCAACAGTAGAATGCAAGAACAAGATTTTGCTCGTGAGCCTATTCCAATACGTAAACCAGTGTTGCTAAATGGCAAGCATGTTGTACAGTTCACAAAAGCAGAAGTAGAGAGGATTGATATGATTGAAGGACTGAAATTCGCTATAGTTGGAAAACTTTCTTATGGCAGTCCAGATTTGCAACAACTGCGTAAATTAATTCCAATGCAATGTGGGATTAAAGGTGAGTGTACTATCGATTTTTTAAGGGAAAGGCATATTTTGATCAGAATGACTCTATGGCAAGATTTCCTTAGTTTTACATCAACAACTGCTCACTATATTAAGGATAAGGAGGGCTATCAGTATTAGCTTAGACCTTTGATCTATGATTCAAAATTTAGAACAGGTAAGGAAACTCCCAAGGCAATGGATTGGATATCATTCACAGGTCTTCTGCCAACTTTCTTTGTCAAAGAATGTCTGTTTTTGTTAGCTGCAGCTGTAGGGACGCCATTGCATCTAGATATGGCTACTATAAATAAAACTAGGCCTAATTGTGCAAGGGTGAAGGTACTAGTTAATCTGCTTGCTGAATTGCCTAAGCAGGTGAGGATGGACATACTTGATGAAGCTGCAGGGACAACATGGACAGAGTGGGTGAGAATTCATTATGACATGTTGCCTAAATATTGCAGACACTGCAAACTTCAAGGTCATGACCAATTAGATTGTTGGAGGATACATCCGGAATTATATGTGGAGTAGGAAATTACTAGTGTTGCAGGAAATGTGCAGGGCAATAGAGTTACACAGCCTTTAATATCAAGGGGAAAGGTTGTGGGGAATATGGATGCTAAATCAAAGGAACAGTGGAAGAAAGTTAAAGACAATCGAGTGAGGACTGTGATGAACCAAAATGCAATATTAAATAATGCTAGAAAGAAAATTGTCCCAGTTCAATAGAATGTAAGTCAGCAAATAAATAGAGGTAACAATGATACAGCTATGGGTCAACAGTCAGGTGATCAAAGCAATATTGGAAAGGAGATGGTAGCAGTAGCGAAGGCTGTAAACAATCAGGTTCAGGTAGTTAATAAATTTGCAGTTTTAGAAGAAGTTGCTGAGGAAGATGAAACAAACAATCAATTGGCTTTAGTAGCAACACGACATACTCCTAAAGGAACAGCAAGAGGGAACCAAGGTATATCACAGATGCAACATTCAGAGAAGGTGACTAAGGCAGGAAATCTAAATCCTGCAGCCCCTACATTTAATCCTAAATCCCCTAGGATTGGCTCTACAAAAGATTTAGCAAACTCAACAACTAAAGCTACTGGTAAGGTTACACCAAGAAATAAGGAATCTACAACAAAATGGGTGGGAAGAATTTTCAAGGAAGGACAGGTGGCTGAGGATGCTAGTCATGATACACCATCACAAGACCCTATGGTGGAAAAGGAATTGGATAACACCTAAGGAACAAATGGAAAAAGGCACAACAAAAGAAAGAGTAGAATGGAGTGGAAGCAAGTTATGGCTTGACCAAAGAGAATATGACTCAGAGGAAGGGGAAATACCAGAAGAAGCAACAGCTGATGAAGAACCAATAGTAGAGGAGAAAGAGGATGATGAACAAAGTGTAAATGGTGAACCCATTTCCAATGTCAACAACAATGCACATAATAACACAAAAGGAAGTTCATGCAATAGAGAGCAGAATACCAATAATCAGTTAGTTACTACTGATATTGGAAATTATGAAAGTAGAGGTCCAGATACAGGGGACCTTGGAGGAACAGATGTGGATGAGCCTCAAAATACAATCAATGATCCACAAGAGGCCAGTACAAAGGGGAAGGAAAAACAACTCAATCAATCAACAGGTACTGCAAATCCTACTGGTACTCAGACAGTAAGGTTTGCAACATGAGGCTTAGAGGAAGTTGAGGCAGAAGAGGAAGCAGATAAAAAACAAATGGTTACAAAAAATGGCAGTGCAAAAAAGGATAAACGATTCCCACCTGATTCAAAAACTATTGTTCCATTGGAACAACACCAGGTCTTGAGAAGATCATGCATTGGTGCCTGAATTCCAAAACAAATCAGTTACTGAAGGTCTAGAGATAAATCATGTAGAGGAACAAGAAGGCAGAATTGGCAAGGATTTGGACCAAGAATCAACAACTCAGAATTTCAAAAATGTTGCAAGACAGGGAGATATATCTCCCAGGTACATGAATAAGGCAAAGTCTGCAGCAAAAGGCAAGAAGAAACAACAGAAAGAAAACACAAGTCTCACTGGTGATGTTCAAACAAGGAGAAATTTCACTAAATCTCATAATCAGTAATGGATGCATTCATATGGAATATTAGATCAGTCAACACACATCAAGCTTTTGAAAGGCTAATCAAAATGCACAAGCAACACAATTATAACTTTATTGGTTTAATGGAGCCTAAACAGCAAGCAAAAAAATCGGAGAGGTACAGAAGACAGATTGGTTTTGCTCAGGCAATATCTAATGTATCAAACAAGATATGGGCCTTCATTGATGAAGTGTTTGATGTAAGTGTAATGTATGACATGTTACAACAGTTAACATTGAAGCTCTTTCATATTGAAACACATGTAGAGCTGGTTCTTACGCTAGTATATGCTAAGTGTGATGCCATTGAGAGAATCGAGCTATGGGATTCATTATATGCAATGTCAAGAGATATCGCAGTACCATGGCTAGTACGTGGAGATTTTAATGTCATATGGGATGAAGAGGAAAAATTTGGGGGACTTCCAGTTTACTTGAACGAAATAGATGATTTTAGACACTCCACATGTAACTTGTCTGATCTTGGGTTCAAAGGGAATATTTTCACGTGGTGGAATGGAAGGGCAGAAGATGATTGCATATTCAAGAGGCTGGATAGATGTCTGGCTAACTTGGAATTTCAGGAAACATTCCTAGGGATTGAAGTGCAACACCTCTCCAAAACAGGTTCAGACCATAGTCCAATGTTCCTGAAGTGTGATTTAGAGAATCCACCAGTGAAGAAACCTTTTAGGTTTTTGAACTTCTGGGTGGAACATGCATCCTTTAAGGAATTTGTTAAGGAAAATTGGAAGATAGACTTCAGTGCTAATCCTTACATCACCTTTAATCATAAGTTAAAGAAGCTTAAAAAAGAGTTGTCGGGATGGAGCAAAAATACATTTGGGGACATCTTTCAGAAAATTTCTAGTCTGGAAGAGGTAGTATTGGTTCACAAAGCAGAATTTGAGGCAAATCTGACAAAAATGAATAGGGAAAGGTTACAAAGAGTGTAAGCTGATCTGATCAAAGTACTTGGTAGAGGAAAAGTTCTGGAAACAAAAAGCAGGAATGCAATAGTTTAAGGAGGGTGACAGAAATACGAAGTTCTTCCATGCACAGGTAAAGGGTCGAAGGAAGAGCCTGAAGCTTAGCAAAATTCAAAACAACCGAGGGATATGGCTGGAAGAGGATGAAGTAATTGCAGCTGAGGCAATTAGATTTTTTTAGGATCAATTCTCAGAATCATTGATCCCCACATCATTCAATATCATTGATAATGTGCCTAGTCTGATAGATGTGAAACAAAACTTTGAGATGATAAAACAACCAACAAGCGATGAAGTCAAAAAAGCTGTGTTTGGACAAAATGGAAATAGTGCAGGTGGACCAGATGGATTCACAGGTAAATTCTATCACTCATGTTGGGATATCATAGGTGATGATGTATTTGATATGGTGTGAGCCTTTTTTAATGGGCATGATCTGCCAAAGTCCATCACACACACCAACCTAGTCCTACTTCCAAGGAAGAAAGAGGTTACTACATTCTCCGACTTAAGGCCAATAAGCCTTAGCAATTTCTCTAATAAGATCATTTCTAGAGTGATGCATGAGAGGCTAGTTGGACTGCTACCTAATCTTATCTCGAAGGAGCAGGCTGGATTTGTAAAGGGTAGGAGTATGGTTGAAAACTTACTCTTGACTCAGGAGATTGTGAGAGACATGAGAATTAGAACAAAAGCTGGTCCAAATGTTGTTATGAAGCTAGATATGACTAAGGCGTATGATCGATTATCTTGGATTTTTTTGACTAAGGTTCTAAGGAAAATGGGTTTCTCAGAAAGATTCATTGGCATGATCTTTGGAATTATTTCTAACAATTGGTACTCGATCCTAATCAATGGCAAAGCACATGGTTTTTTCAAGTCGACGAGGGGTGTAAAACAAGGAGATCCTCTTTCTCCTACACTATTTATAATTGTAGCAGAACCACTGTCGAGGGGTCTAAATGCTCTACATTACAACTTGTATTTTTGTGGATTTGGAATGCCAAAATGGAGCCCAAAAATTAATCATCTTGCCTATGCAGATGATACGATAATATTTTCTTCCTCAGATGCTACATCTTTGAGATTGATTATGGAGGTGCTTGAGGTCTATGAAGCAGCATCTGGACAGTTAATTAACAAGGAAAAATTAGCAGTCTATTTGCATCATCTAACAAATATTGAGGTGGAAAATAAGGTGGAGAGGATCACAGGGATACAGAGGCAGGATTTTCCCTAATCTACCTAGGCTGCCCCATATTCTACTCAAGGAGAAAACTGGAGTACTATCAGCCTATGATCTCAAAAGTTATGGATAGATTGAAATCTTGGCAAGGTAAATTGTTAACTATTGGAGGAAGGAAAATCCTCATTGCAAATGTCTTGCAAAGTATGCCTATACATTTACTGTCAGCTGTCAGTCCTCCAAAGTATGTGATCAATCGACTTCACAAGATCTTTGCTCAATCTTTTTGGAGCAGCTCAATAGGAGGATCTAGCAGGCACTGGGCATCATGGAATACATTATGTTTTCCATGCGAAGAAGGGGGAATGGGGTTTAGATCATTGAATGATGTAGCCAAAGCACTGTTTTGTAAACTTTGGTGGAACTATAGAACCAAGCCAAGTTTATGGAGCTCCTTCATGTGTCAGAAGTACTGTAAGAAGATGAACTCTGTGATTGTGCCTTGGAGGAGAGGTTCCCACACCTGGAGGAAAATGCTGGAGTGTAGAGAATTGGTTGAACATCAAATAAAATGGCAAACAAAAATGGGATCTTCGCTATTTTGGTATGACAATAGGACAGGGCTAGGGGCAATGTATTTTGTGGTCCCTCACGAGTTTGGAATCGATGAAATAGTGCAAAATGTGTATGAGGTAGTTCAGGATGGTGAATGGAATGTGGACAGATTAATAGAAATTTTACCTGAAGAGCTTGCAGTACATATTATTATAAAAATTAAGCCACCTACATCCAATGCGATAATTGATACACCTTACTGGATGTTGGAAAATGGAGGTTTTTTCAGTGTTAGGACTGCATGGGATTACCTACGCAGAAGAGATGAGCCTAGATTATCATATAGAATGATTTGGGTAAAAGGGCTCCCTTTCAAAGTTGCATTTTTCACGTGGAAAGTTTGGAAAGCAAAGCTTCCCTTAGACGATTTCATGATAAGGATAGGATACTCATTTCCCTCGAGGTGCTGGCACTGTTTGCATCCAAAGGAGGAAACTCTGCAGCACCTTTTTTCAGATCGGAGTCTGCCAGCATAGTTTAGAAATATTTTTTGGCAAGAGCAAGTATTAGAGTGGAGGGGTTTACATTGTAACAAGCCATAACCATGTGTTGGACTGCAGAGGTGTGTCCTAGACTGAAGCCAATTATGCAAGCATTGCTGTCTTGCATCGTGTGGGAACTGTGGAAAAGAAGAAACAACATGAAGTATGGGGATGGAGTGTCAACTAGTAGGGTGATATATCAGATTTCAACAACTCTTCAAGACCTAGTGAAAGTAAGAAAACCTGGGATAACCAATGTGCCTCATAGATGGCAAGACTTATTACATATGATGGAAAATTACACCCCTAGGCTGAAGGTAGACAAAGTGCTCTGAGAATTTCCAGAAGAAAGGTGGCTCAAAGTTAACACAGATGGGGCATCGAGGGAAAATCGAGGGAGAAGTGCAATTGGATTTTGTATTAGAAATGAGAGGGGTGATATAGTGTGTGCAGTAGGCAAGGAGATACAGGAAACAACAAACATTGAAGCTGAGGCTAAGGCTATTATGGAAGCATTTAGGTTCTGTAGACACCAACAGTACAATCATATATGGATTCAAACTGATTCGATGCTGCTGAAGAAAATAATGGATGGATTGTGGAAGCCTCCTTGGTCCATAGTTGAACACATAGAAGAGATTATGAAGTTAGTTGAAGGACTCAATTACATCGTGACACACATTTATAGAGAGGGTAACAAACTAGCAGACCATTTGTCCAATTATGCATTAGATCATGGTGACACTGAATGTCATGAATTTTGGCATCTGGATACTCAAGGAAGGAGGTTAGTGAATGAAGACAAATTGCAATGTCCACAACTAAGGGTGAAGGTAACCAGGGGTTAAGGAGAAAGATGGAAAACAAGGGAAGGAGGCAGGGGTTACCATCAGCTGATCAGCACAGTCAAACTCTTTGGGAAGCAACAGTGTTTTTCTTGTTTTATTTTAACACTGTTTTCATTTTTTGCAGGGCATTTTCCTGATATTATGTCTTACCTTTCAAGGAACTATCAGGAGGTGGTATTGGCACCTGGTACTAAGTGCCCTGAAAGGGAGCTGAAGATAGGCAGAAGCATAAGAGATTGTTGTCTCTTGAAGGGACCTCTGATGGGGATTATTATGTTTAATGTTCAAGACATTGAGAGGAAATCAAAGTTAGCCAGAGAGGAAGATTTAAAGCAGGGTACTCTACTGCTTAATGTAGGCAGCAGAAGGAGATTTTGGCAAATCACATTTGCAAGAAGGCGCAGCGTGACAACTCATTTAAATCAAGAAGTAGGCAAGGGAAAAAGGAATAAGCAGGAACATCAATGCTCACAAGAGGAAATGTGCTTAACAAAATTTTTCACTAACCTTGTTTTCCTTGTTGCAGGAAACGTTAGATTACTCATGCCTTGCCTACTATTACGACTTCGATGGGTGGTATCAGCACATTGTGCTCATTCCCTTAAAGAAGGAAAAGAGTCATGCATAAGCAACAGAAATGTGAGCTGGAAAACATGGCAGCACTGGTGTCATAGTATGTGCAAAATCTTGGTTTCTTTGAAGGAAGGCCAAATGTTATTCTGCTGTACTGGGGATATTATCACTTTCTATGCAAATGAATCAATTAATCATCAACAGATCACACATGAGCAATGACGTAGAAACAATTCAATTAGAGATGCTTTCATTCAGTCATGGTTCAAGGTGCAACAATGGTTGGAGAAGCTGACTCATGCAGCATTACTGGGCACGAATGACAGAGTTTGTCAAAGACGTCTAGTTTTTTGGATTGTGCTATGGAGCTTCATGCGGAACACAACTACAGCAACACAGGCATGGTGGCAAGACTACATGCAACAGACAGATAATTCTCGTAGAAGGTCACAGCAGGAGGAACCACATGCAAGGATATCAACAAGAAACAGTACAAGAATCTTTAAATGGTTAAACAAAGATAATCTTTGGACAATAGCTAATGGATCCAATCAAATGAAGATAATTAGTTGGACCAGTATTAAGCTTCATTATCTATGGATAGCTTTTAGTTGCAATTGCTATTCTAGTTTAAATGTGATATCAATGTTGAGTTCATTCTCAATATCGATAATAAGTCGCATGTACGCATCAAATCTTATTTCTTTCATTTAGTTAGACCACCAGACACTCATTTTGTATTTTGATTTTATATATATATATAAAAAAACAAGCCCTAGGCCCTGCCTAGTGGATTGATTAAAAAAAAAGAAATATCCTGAAACTCTACCGAAATTTTGGAAAATAGAAAAAAAGAAAAGTCATTTCAAAATAAGTTGTGTTTTTCCTGTTCCGTCAAAACTGGCAAACTACGCGGGTCTGATTCTCACCGGATGTGAGATACATAGACAAACCTCATCGGTCCTGGCCCACCATTTTCAAAAAAATCCAAAAATATTTTCATTTACTTCCTCCTTTAGAAAGTTTTCTTTTAGACCCATTTTTTTTTTAAATACAAAAATATTTTCTTTTAATTTCTTCTTAAAATCAAAAATATTTTCATTCTTCTTTCAAAAATTCAAAAGAAAATTCAAGATTCAAAAATATTTTCTCTTTTCTTTAGAGTATTTCTTTCATAAATTCAAAAATAAAAGTCCAAAATCTAAAAATATTTTCTTTTTCTTTAGAAGTTTTTCTTTCGAAATAAAAGTCCAAAATCAAAAAATTTAGAAGTTTTTTCTTTCAAAAAAAAATATTTCAAAATCCAAAAAAAAGAGTTAGTTTATTTGCTTTATTCCTGATCTTCCCAAACTACGCAGGATTTGATTCATGTTCCCACATGATACGTAGGCAACCCACATCAGGTTTGATCAACCAAAAAAAATTAAAAAAAAAGTGAAGAAAAGAAAAAAATTGTTGATAATAATAAAGACTGACTGAGTCCATTCTAACATGTTTTATTTTGAATTGTGAAGAAAGTTGAGGTGGTCGGTTTGTGGTAAGCTGGAAACACAAGATCCAAGGAAAAATGATAACTGACATCGAAACTGTTAAAAGTGCTCAAAAGACTCAGGGTCAGAGGGTTCAACAAGAGTCTACTGTGTTTGAGAAGAATAGAAAACTGAAACAGCAAATGATCGAAATGTGTCAAGCATGGGCCGGTGGTCAAGGACAACCTCGTCATGAGTCACAATTTGCTACATAGCAAGAGCAATACCACTCTCCTGAATACCACTTGTACTCATTTGATCTTCCTGCTAACATTGAGAAGCCTGTCCGAAAGATGGTACAGGAAGAAATGACCCAAAAAATGAAAAGCTTAGAACAACGGTTGAAAAACATGCAAGGGTTGACAGGTCAAATGAGTGTTGCCTTCAAAGATCTATGTATTTTCCTCGATGTCCACTTATCGCGTGGTTTCAAGACTCCCAAATTTGAAAAGTATGATGGACATGGAGACCCCATAGCCCACCTGAAAAGGTATTGCAATCAACTGAGGGGTGCGGGAAGAAATGAAGAATTACTGATGGCTTATTTTGGGGAAAGCCTTACGGAAGTAGCCGCCAAATGGTTTATGGATCAAGACACGTCTCACTGGTATGTCTGGGATGACATGGCATAGGCCTTTGTCAAACAGTTCCAATTCAATATTGACATTGCCCCAGACCACAATTCCCTTTCAAACTTGAAGAAGAAACCAAGTGAAAGTTTCAGAGAATATGTCATTATATGGAGAGAGCAAGCATCTAGAGTTAAGCAAACCATGGATGACCACCAGCTAATCATTGTCTTCCTTCAAGTGTAAGGCCAGATTACTTTCAAAACATGATGTCCGCAGTTGGCAAATCCTTCTCAGAAGCAATCAAAATGGGAGAAATGGTAGAGAATAGTCTTAATACATGCAAAATAATAAGTCAAGCAGTTCTTAAAGCCACAACTCAGGCTGTCCAGGTTAAATCTGATAATTTCAGTGACACAAATGAGAAGGATGAAGAAATCATGATGACAACAAGGTCGAGAAGAGGTCCCGGGAGAGCACCTCGAAGATATGCGCAACCTTATCAGGTTTCCAATGACTCCCCTGAGCATTATTATGCACTTCAGAACACAGGATACTCTATTGATCTACCTCGGTATATTGTCCAACCACCAAATCACCCAAGAAGGCGAGCATGATAATCACTAAATCTCTACCAGTCTCCACAAAATTTTCAAGTGCCTTATAACCCACATCCAAGCCAGGGTTATAGAAGGGAACAAAAGTTGAAAGATAATTTTATACCAATAGGAGAGTCCTATGCAAGCTTATTTGAGAATTTAAAGCATTATGGCATGATTGCACCTATTCCTCCAAATCATGTGGACCCACGTGCGAGAAGATTTGACCCTTCTAAAAGGTGTGAATACCATTCCAATGCCCAAGGGCACAATGTTGAAAGTTGTCATGATTTGAAAAGAGAAATAGAAAGGATGATCTAGGAAAACCTGATTGTGATCCAAGACGACGACACCCAGAATATCACGTAGAATACTTTACTTGCACATGATAATACACACTTTGTGGGGATGATGTGTCACGACCCCAACCCGGTCATGATGGCGCCCAGCACACTACTAGGCAAGTCCGACCATTTATAATAACAACCCCATTAATTAAACAGATAAAGATAAAAGTCATTTAAGTCAAAGGTCTAAAATACCGATAACAATGCAGAAAAATCCAACAAAATACCAATACAGCCCAACAAGGACCCAGTGTCACGAACATGAGCCTCTAAAGTACAAAGTAACTTCCTACTTCAAAGTCTGTCTAAAAACTGAGAATGCGAAAATAAAAGGATAGGGATGGAAGGGAAAATCATCGGCTGCAAACGCCTTGCAACTACCTCAAATACTCCCGAAATAAGAACTCTGGATCAACTGGATCTACTCAGCCTGAGACTGCCCTGGATCTGCACGCAAGGTGCAGGGAGTAAAGTGAGTACTCCGACCCAGTAAGTAATAAACATAACTACAATCTGAAAGTAAGAAAACGCAGAAAATGCACAAAGTACTCCATATCTAGCAGTTCATATAAAAAACAGTGGGGACAGTATACAACAAGTAATACAGTTAGGAAATAATGCATGAAAGGATGCAACACATATAACAGTACACCCTAGTATCCGCTGCAGCGTGCAGCCCGCTCCACTTATTTAACGTCGACGATGCTCACTAGGGGTGTGTACAGACTACGGAGGGGCTCCTATAGCCCAAGCGCAATATCAGCCAGGTATTGGCATCAAACAGGCTCTCGACCTCAATATCAATATATATATCATCGCTGCGGCGTGAAGCCCGATCCATATCAAAGGGAAACATCCTCACTACCGAGTCCCCGACCCATCTCAGTCAAATAAGTTCACAGCCAATCGGGCGCCCTCATATCCCTTTTTTCCATTTAATATTCATGTATAAACACAGTTATTATATTTTTTTTAATAGTTGAAATCATGACTGAGAGTATATGTTATGCACACAAGTGAGGAAAAACACATAAGGATCCCCTAAGGATTCTATAGGTCGGCACAAGGCTCCAAACACGGCAATAAGCCCAATTCACAGTGATAAAGTAAGCGTCTCAATCACCAATATAATAGAAATTAACACTCGGGATGGACCAAGTCTCAATCCCCAATAGTAAATGACCCCGCACTCATCGTGGAATGCGTGTCACGCCTCAATATAGCATTACGATGTGAAAGTCCGGGGTTTCAAACCCTCAGAGCACCATTTACATTAATTACTCACCTCTAGCCGGCCCAAGACTAGCTCGCAATGCCCTTTCCTCTCAAATCGACCTCCTCGCGCGTCGAATCTGGCCAAAACCACAACGAATACATTACAATAGGCTAAGGGAAAATAACACAACCGAAAAGACTCGAAAAATATCGAAAATCACGAAATTTGCAAAACCCGAGCCCCGGGCCCACTTCTCAAAATCTAGAAAACTTTACATAAAAACAATCCTTATCTCGCCTCGAGTCTATACATATCAAATTCACAAGAATCAAAGTCCATTTGACCCCTCAAATCATCAATTTAAGCTCTCTTAAGTTTCAAGCCCTAACCTCCATTTTTAGCATTAAATCCCTTGAATTCCAGTGTTTAATCCATGATTTTACACTATATAAACGTAATCCGAGTCCAATAGTTCATACATGATGAAACCCCTTCGAATTTTCTCCAAAATCGCCCAAGAATAGCCTAAGCCGCTGTCCAAAATATTTTCCTTCTCTTTCAAATTCGTGAAACACTGTTCACTTAAAACCAGGTTGATTTCTGCTTCTGTGGTTAATTTACCGCACCTGCGGTCACCGCATATGCGCCCGCTTGACCGCTTCTGCGGTCTAACTTAACTTACCAGGGACTGCTTTTGCGGTCACAAACCACTTCTGCGATCGCCGCTTATGCGGACCAACGTCTACTTCTGCGAAACACCCAGGTCCTTCAAGGACCGCTTTTGCGACCACCTAGCCGCATCTGCAGAATCGCCTATGCGGTCCCTTTTCTGCAGATGCGGAAATGATAGAACCAGCAAACTTCAACCATGCAATAAACTCCAAACTCTCCGTTTAACCACCCGAATTCACCCCGAGGCCCCCTGAGACCCCAACCAAAAGCAGAGACATGATCTATTACCTTATTCAAACTTGCTCGAACCATCAAAACACCACCGTTAACACCAAATTCATCAAATTTCACCAAATCAAAGCCTAAGTTTATCAAATTCTTCCTAAACTCACATTCGACCAAAAACCCGACCTAACCACCTCCGATTCAACTGAAATTTTGCACACACATCAAAAAACACCTAACGAAGCTACTGCAACTCTTGAAATTCCATTTCGACCCTCGGATCAAAATCTTACCTATCAATCGGATATCGCCAAAATGCTAACTTAGCCAATTCAAGCCTAATTCTACACCGAGCCTCTAAAATCACTTTCGATTGCTCTCCTAAGCCTTAAATAATCCCCCGAAACTAACCGAAACTTTGGAAATCCATTCCGAGCCCTCTAACTCACAAGTCAATTTTCGGTTGACTATTCCAAACCAAACTCTCCTTTAAAAGACTAATTGTCTCATTCCTTATCAAACTCTATCCGAATCACTTCAAATTCACCAAGCACATATAATTAATAATGAAGAAGCAATAAACGGGGAAAACGGAACGGAAATACATGAGATGACGGGTCGGGTTGTCACATCCTCCCTAACTAAAACAAACGCTCATCCTCGAACGGGTCAAGAAACATACCTGAAGTCTCAAATAGGTGCGGGTATCTGCTCCGCATCTCCTGTTCGGTCTCCCATGTGGCCTCCGCCACGGGCCGACCTCTCCACTGTACCTTCACCGAAGCTATATCCTTTGATCTCAATTTTCGAACCTGATGACCCAAAATAGCCACTGGCTCCACATCATAGGTCAAATCATCATCCAACTGAACCGTGCTGAAGTCCAAAACATGAGATGGGTCTCCAACATTCTCCCGGAGCATGGAAACATGGAATACCAGATGAACGCCCGACAAACTGGGTGGCAAAGCAAGCATATAGGCCACCTCCCCAATCCTCCTAAGCATCTCAAAAGGTCCGATGAACCGCGAACTTAGCTTCCCTTTCTTTCCAAACCTCATCACACCCTTCATGGGTGAAACCTTCAGCAAAACCTTCTCACCCATCGAGTAAGATACATCTCGAACCTTACAATTCACATAACTCTTCTGACGCGACTGAGCTGTACGAAGTCTCTCCTGAATCACCTTCACCTTCTCTAAGGCATCCTGGACCAAATCTGTCCCCAACAACCTAGCCTCACCGGGCTCGAACCAACCAACTGGAGATCTACACCACCTACCATACAAGGCCTCATACGGTGCCATCTGAATACTAGACTGACAATTGTTGTTGTAGGCAAACTCTACAAGAGGTAGAAACTCATCCCAAGAACCTCCAAAATCAATCACACTGGCACGCAACATATCCTCCAATATCTGAATAGTACGCTCGGACTGTCTGTTCTTCTAAGGATGAAATGCTGAACTCAACTCCACCTAAGTACCCAAATCGTGCTGAAAAGTCCTCTAAAACTAAGAAGTGAACTGAGTACCTATATCCGATATAATAGAAACTGGAACCCCATGCAATCGGACAATCTCACGAATAAAGATCCCTGCCAGCCGCTCCGAAGAATATGTAGTACACACTGGAATGAAATGCGCGGACTTGGTCAGCCGATCCACAATCACCCAAATCGAATCAAACTTCCTCGTTGTCCGGGGAAGACCACACACAAAGTCCATAGTAATTCTTTCCCATTTCCACTCAGGAATAACCATCTGCTGAAGTGGACCGCGCGGTCTCTGATGCTCGTACTTCACCTGCTAACCGAGCTACATAACCCACAATGTCCTTCTTCATTCTCCTCCACCAGTAGTGCTATCTCAAGTACTGGTACATCTTCGCGGCACCCGGATGGATGGAATACCGCGAACTGTGGGCCTCCTCAAGAATCAAATCTCTAAGCCTATCTACATTGGGCACACAAATCCAGCCCTGCATCCTCAACACACCATCATCGCCTATAGTCACCTCTCTAGCATCTCCGTGCTGAACTTTGTCCCTGAGGACAAGCAAATACGGATCATCATACTGGCGCTCTCTGATGCGATCATACAAGGAAGACCAAGAAACCACGCAAGCCAATACCCGACTAGGCTATGAAATATCTAGTCTCACCAACCGATTGGCCAAAGCCTGAACATCAACAGCAAAGGGCCTCTCCCCAACTGGGATATAAGCCAAACTCCCCATTCTAACTGCCTTTCGGCTCAAACCATCGGCCACTACATTGGCCTTTCCTAGATGATACAAAATGGTAATATCATAGTCTTTAAGCAACTCAAGCCACCTCCGCTGCCTCAAATTAAGATCCTTTTGTTTGAACAAATCCTGAAGACTACGATGATCGGTGAATACCTCACAAGATACTCCATATAAATAGTGCCTCCAAATCTTCAAGGAATGAACTATAGCAGCCAACTCTAAGTCATGAATATGGTAGTTCTTCTCATGGGGCTTCAACTGCCGAGAAGCATAAGCAATTACTCTACCCTCCTGCATCAATACATAGCCAATCCCGACTCTCAAAGCATCACAATAAACAGTGTAAGAACCTGAAGCTGATGGCAAGACCAATACTGGAGCTGTGGTCAAAGCTGTCTTGAGCTTCTGAAAGCTCTCCTCGCACTCATTCGACCATACAGACGAGCACCCTTCTGCGTCAACTTGGTCAAGGGCGAGGCAATAGATGAGAAACCCTGAACGAACCGACAATAATAACCTGCCAAACCGAGGAAGCTATGAATCTCTATGGGTGAGGACAGTCTAGGCCAACTCTGAACTGCCTCAATCTTCTTCGGATTGACCTGAATACCACCACTGGACACCACGTGTCCCAAGAAGGCCACGGAACCAAGCAAAAACTCACACTTGGAGAACTTGGCATAAAGCCGCTCCTCTCTCAATATCTGTAATACAACTCGCAAATGCTTCGCGTGCTCCTCCTGACTACGCGATTACACCAAAATATCATTAATGAATACAATAACAAATGAATCCAGATACGGTCGAAATACACTGTTCATCATATGCATAAATGCTGCTGGGGCATTAGTCAGCCCGAAAGACAAAACCAGAAACTCATAGTGACCATATCTAGTCCTAAAGGTCGTCTTTAGAATGTCTGAATCCTTGATCTTCAACTGGTGATAGCCCGAACGGAGATCAATCTTAGAAAACACCCTCGCTCCCTGAAGCTGGTCGAATAAATCACCAATGCGAGGCAGGGGATACTTGTTCTTCACTATTACTTTGTTCAACTACATGTTGTCAATGCACATTCTCATTGTGCCATATTTCTTCTTAACAAATAACACAGGTGCACCCCACGATGACACACTAGGCCGAATAAACCCCTTTTCTAGGAGTTCCTGAAGCTGATCTTTCAATTTTTTTAACTCCGCTGGTGCCATACAATACGGCGGAATGGAAATGCGCTTGGTGCCCGGCACCAGCTGAATACCAAAATCGATGTCCTTGTACGGGGGCATACCGGGCAGGTCTGCAGAAAAAACATCAGGGAAATCCCTCACAACGGGAACAGAATCTATACTGGGAGCCTCAGCTCCAACATCACGTACGAAGGCCAAATATGATAGACAACCCTTCCCAACCATACGGTGGGATTTCAAGAAAGATATAACCTTACTAGGGACATAGTCAGTCATACCACGCCACTCGATCCTCGGAACACCCGGCATAGCCAAAGTGACTGTCTTTACATGACAGTCTAGAATAGCATGACACAGAGATAACAAGTCCATGCCCAGAATAACATCAAAGTCTACCATGCTCAAAAGCAATAGGTCAACTCGGGTTTTCAGACCCCCAATAGTAACAAGACAGGACCGATACACATGGTCCACAATAATAGTATCACCCACCGGGGTAGATACGTGCACAGGTAAAGCAAGGAAACCTCGGGTCGTACCCAAATGATGAGCAAAATATGATGACACATAAGTATAGGTAGAACCGGGATCAAGTAAGACAGAGGCATCTCTGTGGCAGACTGAGATAATACCTGTGATAACAGCATCTGATGCAAGGGCATCTGTCTTGCCTCGGATAGTATAAAATCTAGCATGGCTGCCGCCTGATTAGTCTTCGCCTCTAGGGCGACCCCTGGCTGCCTGGCCTCCGCCCCTCTCTGAATGGGCTGGTGCTGAAGAAACCGGAGCAGAAGACGAGGGCTGATCCTTCTGCTGAGACTGTCTACCACGGCGTCGAGGACACTGCCTCCTCATATGGCCATACTCACCACACTCGAAGCATATACCATATGCTGGAGAAGGGGACTGATGGGAACCTCTTGCACCAAAATGACCAGCCGATGCGCCCTGCACAGAAGAACCTTGAGCTGAAGGGGCATGTGATGAGCTCTGAGCTGGGAGGGCACTAAGCGAAGACTAGCCCTGCTGGAACCCCTGATGACCGTGACTGGAAGATGCCCCACGATACTTGGGACGAGCCGACTGATGAGGCCTAAAAGAACGACCTCTACTCTGCTGACCCTGGCTCTTAGACGGAGAACCACTAAAGCTACCCGATCCACGAGGCCTATTGGCCTCCCTCTCCTCCCTCTCCTGACGGCGAGCCCTCTCAATATCACGAGCAATATCCACTACATCCTCAAAGGTATGACTCAGAATCCTCTCTTGGGTCATCAGAATACGGTAGGGATAGATAAGTCCGTCCACAAACCTCATAATCCTCTCCCGTTCAGTCGGGACCATCCATGGAGCATAACGAGCCAGCTCCAAAAATCTCACCCCATATTATAACACAGTCATATCTTCCTGACGAAGCCACTCATACTGTCTCCGCAGCTCCTCCCTCTGAGACTACGGTACCCACTTCTCCAAGAAGAGAGTGGAGAACTCCTTCCATGACAAAGGTGCTGCACCCACCGACCTACGCCGCTCATATGCCTCCCACCAAGTGAAGGCTGCTCCTGAGAACTGAAAAGTAGTAAATGATACCCCGCTCGACTCCAAGATCCCTGCGGTCTGAAGCATACATCGACACTTGTTGAGAAAACCCTGGGCATCCTCGCCCGGAACACCACTGAATGTAGGAGGTGAGAGCCTATGAACCTCTCAAGACGACGGTACTCATCGTCTGGCATAACTGGAATAACATCATCCTGAACAGGTGCAACCGGATGAACTGGGTCAACCTGCTGAACTGGTGGTGCCTCTGGTGTCTACAAACCCTGCACTGACTGCTCAGGCATGCGAGCAGCGAGGGTATGATTGCCTCTCCCGGCCTGCGAAGTAGTTGCTGCAGTACTGGCTGAGACAGCCTGAGCCAGGCCAGTACAAATCGATAGAATCTGAGCTAGGGCCTCTTTAAGACCCGAAATCACAATAGGCACAGCTGGTGCCTGAACAGGTGCTGCTGGAGCCTCCACAGCTGGTGCCTGATCCTGAGCCAGGGCAACTGGTGGGTCAACAGGTGCTGCCCCCTTGGCTCTACCTCGACCACGACCTCGAATACGACCGCGTGCATGGCCTCTGGTGGCCTCAGTAGGTGGTACAGGTGGTCGTCCGCCACGTCCGGTCGCACGGGTTCTCGCCATCTGCGAGAGAATAAAATGACATAACTTAGTTCTCTGATCAACAAAGTCGCACGATAAGAATTCCAAGAGTATGAAATTTTTCCTAAAGGTTCTGCAGCCTCCCGAGGATAAGTACAGACGTGTCCATACCGATATGTGAGACTCTACTAAACCGGCTCATGACTCGCGAGACCAAGTAACCTAGGCTCTGATACCAACTTGTCACGACCCCAACCCGGTCATGATGGCACCCAGCACACTACTAGGCAAGCCCGACCATTTATAACAACAACCCCATTAACTAAACAGATAAAGATAAAAGTCATTTAAGTCAAAGGTCTAAAATACCGATAACAGTGCAGAAAAATCCAACAAAATACCAATACAGCCCAACAAAGACCCGGTGTCACGAACATGAGCCTCTAAAGTACAAAGTAACATCCTACTTCAAAGTCTGTCTAAAAACTGAGAATGCGGAAATAAAAGGATAGGGATAGAAGGGAAAATCATCAGCTGCAAACGCCCTGCAGCTACCTCAAATACTCCGGAAATAAGAACTTTGGATCAACTGGATCTACTCAGCCTGAGACTGCCCTGGATCTGCACGCAAGGTGCAGGGAGTAAAGTGAGTACTCCGACCCAGTAAGTAATAAACATAACTACAGTCTGAAAGTAAGAAAACGCAGAAAATGCACAAAGTACTGCATATCTAGCAGTTCGTATCCAAAACAGTGGGGACAGTATACAACAAGTAATATAGTTAAGAAATAATTCATGAAAGGATGCAACACATATAACGGTACACTCTAGTACCCGCTGCGGCGTGCAGCCCGATCCACTTATTTAACGTCAACGGTGCTTACTGGGGGTGTGTACAGACTCCGGAGGGGCTCCTACAGCCCAAGCGTAATATCAGCCAGGTATTGGCATCAAGCAGACTCTCGGCCTCAATATCAATGTATATATCATCGCTGCGGCGTGCAACCCGATCCATATCAAAAGGGAAACATCCTCACTACCGAGTCCCCGACCCATCTCAGTCAAATAAGTTCACAGCCAATCGGGCATGACATACTGTAGGGATCTCAACCCTCATATCCTTTTTTTTCATTTAGTATTCATTTATAAACACAGTTATTATATTATTTTTAACAGTTGAAAGCATGACCGAGAGTATATGTTATTTACACAAGTGAGGAAAAACACATAAGGATCCCCTAAGGATTCTATAGGTCGGCACAAGGCCCCAAACACAGCAATAAGCCCAATTGACAGTGATAAAGTATGCATCTCAATCGCCAATATAATAGAAATTAACACTCGGGAAGGACCAAGTCTCAATCCCCAACAGTAAACGACCACGCACTCATCGTGGAATGCGTGTCACGCCTCAATATAGCGTTACGATATGAATGTCCGGGGTTTAAAACCCTCAGAGCAGCATTTACATCAATTAAGCACCTTTAGCCGGCCCAAGACTAGCTCACAATGCCCTTTCCTCTCATATCGATCTCCTCGCGCGTCAAATCTAGCTAAAACGACAACGAATACATTACAATAGGCTAAGGGAAAATAATCCAATTGAAAAGACTCGAAAAATATCTAAAATCACAAAATTTGCAAAACCCGAGCCCCGGGCTCACTTCTCGAAATCCAGAAAAATTTACATAAAAACGATCCTTATCTCGCCACGAGTCTATACATATCAAATTCACAAGAATCGGAGTCTATTTGGCCCCTCAAATCATCAATTTAAGCTCTCTTAAGTTTCAAGCCCTAACCTCCATTTTTAGCATTAAATCCCTTGAATTCCAGTGTTTAATCCATGATTTTACACTATATAAACATAATCCGAGTCCAATAGTTCATACCTGATGAAACCCCTTCGAATTCTCTCCAAAATCGCCCAAGAATCGCCTAAGCCGAAGTCCAAAATATTTTCCTTCTCTTTCAAATTCGTGAAACACTGTTCACTTAAAATCAGGTCGATTTCTGCTTCTTCGGTTAATTTACCGCACCTGCGGTCACCGCATATGCGCCCGCTTGACCGCTTCTGCGGTCTAACTTAACTTACCAAGGACCGCTTCTGCGGTCACAAACCGCTTATGCAGTTGCCGCTTATGCAGACCCACGTCCGCTTCTGCGGAACACCCAGGTCCTTCAAGGATTGCTTTTGCGACCACCTAGCCGCATCTGCGGAACCACCTATGCGGTTCCTTTTCTGCAGATGTAGAAATGACAGAACCAGCAAACTTCAACCATGCAATAAACTCCAAACTATCCGTTTAACCACCCGAATTCACCCTGAGGCCCCCGGGACCCTAACCAAAAGCACATACATGATCTATTACCTTATTCAAACTTGCTCGACCCATCAAAACACCACCATTAACACCAAATTCATCAAATTTCACCAAATCAAAGCCTAATTTTATCAAATTCTTTCTAAACTCACATTCGATCAAAAACCCGACCTAACCACCTCCGATTCAACTGAAATTTTGCACACACATCAAAAATCACCTAACGAAGCTACTGAAACTCTCGGAATTCCATTCCGACCCGCGGATAAAAATCTCACCTATCAACCAGATATCGCTAAAATGCTAACTTAGCCAATTCAAGCCTAATTCTACACCGAGCCTCCAAAATCACTTCCGATTGCTCTCCTAAGCCTTAAATCATCCCCCAAAACTAACCGAAACTTCGAAAATCCATTCCGAGCACTCTAACTCACAAGTCAATTTTCGGTTGACTATTCCAAACCAAACTCTCCTTAAAGAGACTAATTGTCTCATTCCTTATCAAACTCTATCCGAATCATTTCAAACTCACCAAGCACATATAATTAATCATGAAGAAGCAATAAATGGGGAAAACGGAATGGAAACACATGAGACGACGGGTCGGGTCGTTACATGATGCCTAGTGGCATGGAGTATGAGAATCCTCTCGGGAACTTGCCAACTGAAATTGGAGAAGGCCATGGTGATTCTGATGAAAACATTTGTGGCTAAATGTCAAGCTTAGCAATTGAAAAATCATTCTCTTCTTACTGGGAACGAATCTTGATAGCTTGTTTTGATGTTTTTTCTGTTATCTGGGTAATTTCAGGGTTGTGATCCAGATTTATTTGTTTTATTAAGTCAAACCCTTATATCCTTCTATCCTATATGTATGAGTCATGTCTGTCTATTTTGTTGCTATTTTCATTATCCGGTTTATTTTAGGTTCGTAACTCGGATCTTAGGTTGTTTGTCTTATTGTCAAAACCTTTCATTCTTTACTCAATAAACTACAGTTTGTCCTTTTGTTTCATTCTATTTTTAGTTCTTTTCGTGCTAGTTCTAATAACATGACATGCATGTGGAAATTTTGGCCAGATCTTAGAAACTGATTTAATCTGGAATTGGATAGCTGAAAAAAAATATTATTGCGAATGAATAAAGAGTTGAAATACTTTGGAATTAAGGTCGAGTAAAATGCACCTTCAAATCATTGTGAAGGTCGGGCTTGAGGATGTTTAATCAATTGAAGTTTGTTGGAGAGCTTGACATTAAGGGATGGAAAGTGTCTTTTGACCACGACATACCAAGATGATATGCATGTTCTTCAATGCCGTGATAGCGAAAGGATACTATGTTTGGCGTTCTCGAGACTGGGAGGCCCTTTTTCTGCTATCCAAACATTTTATACCCTTTGTCACCCCTTTGACCCAATATTATTTTCTTTGGCCGCCCTCTTTTGGAATCAAGTTTAGAGTCGAGAGTCTAAAAAAATAAAAAAGAAAAAAAAATCCATGTCCCAAGAGTACAAACTGGGGAATTCTTAAAAAGTTCAAGTGAAAAGAAAAAAAAAGAAAAAGAAAAAAATTGTCAAAGGTCTATGCCCTCAAAAAATAGAAGCTGGCTAGGGAAACTTGAAAAGAAAAAAAAGTAAAAAAAAAATATATAGAATGAAAGATAAAAAAATAGTTAGGTCAGATGTTTGAACTACTTTAGACCCGATTCTTTAAAAAAGGATACGTACGCAGCCTCACGGTTCGGTCCAACCAAATAAGAATCCAAGAAAAACAAATTCCAAAAACAAAAGAGAAAAAAAAAGAAAAGAAAAATCCCAAAAAAATCCCCAATAACTAAAACTGGGGAAGAGATTTTATTTCATTTTTTAGAGAGCCGACTCCAAGAGTTGTAAGTCTACAATCCCATCCTGCTCTGAGCCTTCATGCCGACCCTTCTTTCCAACCCTATCCAAAAACCTTCCCAACAAGACCTCCCTGAGCCTTCAAGAATGTCAAGAAACGCATGCACGTCGATGCCCCCTTTTTCTCGCGAAATTAGTTTTATGACATTTGGGCGGACAACTCTTTCCTTTTGGGAATTGGGTTTGTAATTTGAAGAGTCACTACCTAATTATTAAGTGCATTATGACACTTAGAGGAAATTTAACTTAAGAAAGGACCAGAGAATGGATAAGGGCTTGAAATTATCTCTAGGGAAAGGTGTTAGGCCCTCAAGATCCACTAGTTTGGTTCCTGGCTATGCTACAGTTGTAACTTTAAATACAAACAACAAATACAAGCAAGCATTGTAAATACTAAGTACTTTCATATAATGGTTGCAAATAAAAGAAGTACATGAGTTTTAAAGAGTGCTGAAATTTGGAAGGAAGTAGTTTTTTTTATAATTAAAGAGAAGATGCACAAGTAAAGGGGAATGGGTCAAATAATTGATGAAAGTAAATGAGAAAAGAAGCAAAAGGGGCGAAGGTTTTGGGAAAAAACTGTACTAAAAAATTGGACAGTTTAAAGAGAGATCTGTATAATAGGTGCAAGTAATTGACATAAAAAGAAGAAATTGAAGAACTGAAAACTAAGCAACTTTAAAATTCTAAAAAAAGGAATTGAACAAATAAAGAGGGAAGGGGGGGGGGGGTCCTAGGTTTATAAACAACATGGATAACCTCGTACAACACACGGTAACTATTTATACATGTAGTGTTTTCGCGTGGTCATCATATCCATGTATACCCTTACCCACCCCGTTAAGGTATTAAACGTGGAATAGTGTTGTTACTTAGTGCATGCTAGTACCCGTCCCAGTCCTAACAGTCCCAGAGGCATTTGGGACTACTAATCCTAAAGGGAATGGTGATTTGGCTTTTTAGAGTTTTAAAAGGATAAAATTCTAATGCGACAAACAAAACACATGAAGCAGTTAAGGGGAAACACATAGCAGTTTAAAGTCTCAAACAAGCCTCCTCATTTAAAGAAGCAAATTGTTTAGCATGACTTACATCTGCTGGTTATGGTCTGAATTAAACTTAAACGTTAAGGCGTGGCTGATTTATCACATATTGCTCAGATGAGAAGTCCGAATTAGGCCTACCCCTAATTGTAATTATCAAAAACTGATGCAGTTAATTAATCACCTAATGGATTGTCTAGGTGAGACCTATAGGCATAATATCTAATAATGCAAAATGTACTGACTTTAAGGAAGGCTTGTAGATTATCGGAAAAATGTTAGTTCTGCAGATTTTAAACGACATTACTACTGATTTTAGACTTGTAAATGAAAGAGACGAATCGGATTCAATTGGTTACTTCTATAGACATGATTTTTAAGTGTTGTTGGTTTTAAAATGATTATCAGGATGCAGGAATCCTATAGGCATGGTATCTAGGATGCAACTTGTTATTAATTTAACCTATAGACTGTTTGCCTAATGACGTATGTATATGCAGAAGTGCAAAAACCTATAATCATGATTTCTATATGCAGAAGTGCAGAAACTTATAGACATGGTTTCTAATGTATAAGAGCAAAAACTTATAGACATGATTCCTAATGAAATGCATAACTTATAGGCAGGATTTTCTAATGTAGATCCATAAACTTATAAGCAGGATTTCTATATGTAGTAATGAAACAACTTATAGGCAGGATTTCTGTATGCAGATGCAGAGGCGGAAAACAGGTTGTGATTGCAGAAAAAAATACCTAAAGCCTGATATCTACCCACATGCATAACACGGGTGACCCTTCCCTTTTCACTATATACCCCATAAGTTATTACAAATTATTACAACCTGAATGAATCAAGAAAAGTAACATTACATCAGAAATTAAACTACAACCAAGAAGCCTAATTTAGACTCAAGGTCTAAAATATGAAATAAACCAACTTCTACAGATCAGATTTCCAAAGCCTCTCACTTATTTGGGATGTGTAAAAGTTACCAAGAGCCTTAAGTGGACTCCGGGTAGTGCTTACACCCTAAATACATTGTAGAATTAGATTATAGTGCAGTGTGGAAAGGCCAGCCCTCGAATGTCCATGTTCAGAGGGAACTCAAGGTCCCAATGCAAGGCTCATAGGAGGGGGCAGAACTTAGAGTCTAAGAGTAAGTGTAAGTGAATAGAGGGGGAATTAGGGAAAGCTATGGTAGGATGGTGGTCATGCGCAGCAATTAAGAGTGCTGCCACACCCCTGGCTAACCTATTAGCCAAATCTTAGGAGTTAGGATCCATTGAGGATCAGGTTCAGACTTGGGCAGTAATTTGAATACTGCCAGGCCATGAACCTTAACTCAAACACAAAGAAAGGAGTAGGGGTAGGGATTCACAATAGAAACAGGTGCAAGAAAAGAACATGCATAGTCAATATTAAACATAAACAACAAAGTAGACCAGAGTAAGGCAACTGTAAAGTAAACACATAGGGAGGAAGCTGAAATCAAAATTGAGACATACCAGTTTTAGGGAAACAAATAAGTAAAACAGTAGTCTTGAAAAGCCAAGTTGTAGGCAAGCAGTACAAAAGATCTCAGAAGAGTGTAGAGAATTGAAAGAGTATTGTAATTGAGAGTGTGCGTAAGAACATGCAATTCGAAGTGTAATTGGTTTGTAGGGTTCAAGATTGTCTCCATGTAGAAGTGTAGAAGGTCGTGCCCCTTTTATAGTGCAAAAAACAAGTAAGAAAAAGGATTCTAAGTTCAAACGGGTAGGAGAAAAATAAGGAAATAAATTTGATAAAAATCTTTTCCAAAGTAACACAAAAAGGTTAAATACACATGAGTTATTTATGGCAATGTTCAGTGGTACACAGTTTGTGACAAGTAAGAAAAGAGAATCAATCAAACAGTCAGTAAAAATCAAAATCACAGGCTTTGTTCGAATGAACCAAGTCGGGAAAAGGTAAAGATGGTTTAGTTAGAGAAAATTAGCAACAATCAGTCAAACCCCATTAAAGGAATTGAGAATCAATTAGTAGTTGGCAAAACCTTTTTGAAAGAATAATTTCTCATATATAAAGCAGACAAATCAAACAAAAGGGGTCGTCATGTTACTTATAAAAGAGTCTAATATTGAAAGGTTCAGAATCATAAGCAAAGGGATACAAGTTCAGTTTGTAGACTCAAAGTAAGTCTGAGAGTCTAGGGTTCCAATGCAGAACCTTAGTCCAAACACCAAATCAAACTTACCAAAGAAAACCCCCAAATCCTAGGGTTTCAAATCGAATCAGACATAGCATTGAGAAGGCAAGCCATTGAAACAGACTTCAAAGATCAATTTTAGAGCCTCATAAGAAACAAAACAAATATGATAGTAGGTTTGAAACAACAAAGAAAGAAAGCTGATTTAAGAGAATGTTTTAGAAAAGTAAGAACTTAAGCAAGTGGTGTAAAATAAAGCCACAATAGATGAAACATACTTAGCAAGAACACAAAATAGAGTCTAGTAAAGCAAACAAAATCAAAGAACTCAACAGTTAACATATAGTGTAAGAGTAAGGAAAATATAACAAGGATTAGCATGTGAGCACGGGAGTAACATGTATAGTAGAAATCGGGCTTCTCGTGCTTGAATATGCGAGAGCATGGCCGGAGAAGCCATGGAACCAAAGATCTGAGAAGATCTGAAAGAGAACCATCAAAGTCGAACTTCAAAACCTTGAAATCCCAAGTTCTAATGGTGGAGAGTGGTGATTACAACCCATCCATGGCTTGAGAAGCCATTAATTCTGGTGAAAGTACGGTGGAAAAAAGGTCAGAGACGATTAGGGTTCGAAGAACCTTCGAGAGAGTCTTGAGAGTGGAGAGTATTCAAGGGAGGCTGAGAGATGGAAATGAGGGATTAGGGCAGGTCGTTTGGGTTTAATTATGGAAGGGTAAATTATGGCCATTGATCTGTATGATCAACGGCCTAGATTTAAAAGGGTAGGTGAGAATCGGGTAGGGCCATTTGGATTGGGTTATGGGTTGGGTCAAATTAAAAAAAAAATGGGCCAATCCGGTTGGGTTTAGGATTGGGTCAGTTAAGGGTTAAAATTAAAATGAAAAAGAGGATGTAATTTAAATAAAATGAGGCTAAATGTTAAATAGCCAGTTTTCCCTTTTATTTCATAAAAAATAGTAAAAAATGATTTTAAAACAAATTAAATGTATTGAACCAATAAATAATATATAAATATTAATTAAAAATATTGAGACCAATTTTAAAATTATAGAAATTCTATTAATCTTAAAATAGGCTAAAATTGCAATTGTATGCAATTTAGCTTTACAAATACCAGATAAATTTGTAAAAATATACAAAAATCACCTAAATTGTATTTTGATATAAATATAAGAATAAAATAAATTATTCACCAAAATGAATACTTTTGGGAATAATTACTTATTTTTGTACTGCTAAAAATGGACACTAAATTGATTTTAAAAATCTTTAAAAATTAGAAAAAAATACCAAAATTCTTAGGCATGCTTATATATGCATATACATGTTATTTTGAAAGTATTTTGTATGTAAAAAATATATAGAGAAAAATTGGATATCAACAGCAGCCCCTCTTTACCCGGGAAGGATGAAAAAGTTGTCGGGTAAAGATATGATTGCCAATTTTGACCGAACAGAATGGTTTGAAGTGATTGACCATGCTCTAGTTCCTGAGATGCCTACATATCTCTAGTTTTACAGGAATCAGGCCGTATGTAGTTCGTGATCCCTCGGCGGAATATGCCGATGGAGATTTTCGAAAAACGGACGCGATATTCTGGTTGGGAAGGACGATCAAATTATAGTAGGCTGCGGGAACTGGAGCGGGGTCGCTCCTGCTGAGACGGCCGCTGCTAGTCGATTTACCTGCAAATGAGCAATGCGAACATATATTGTGCCTAAATTTAAACGTGATGCAAGTACCCGTTGGACCATGAATGTTGTCTTTGGAAGGTTAGGATGACGTCCTCAGACCATGACATCCTGGGCCATGAAGCGTATAATAAAGGTTCTCAGGCTATGAAATGATGTTCTCGGGCTATGAAAATGATGCCTACAAACTATGATGCCTTTAAATAACGATATGCAAAAGATAAAATGGGGTCCTCATGCCATGGCATGGCGTTCTCGGGCTATGAAAATGGTGCATCCAAATAATGACGCCTTCGGACAATTTGGCGATCTTTCAGCCCATGAAATGCAGAAGGTGGTGATCTTTCAGCCGATGCAAAACGTAAATAAAAGGTGGCAGTATTTTAGGCGATGAAAGATTTAGGTGGCGATATTTCAGCCGATGTAAGAAGTAAATAAAGTGGCACTATTTCAGTCGCGTAAGAAATGTAAATAAAATGGCCATCTTTTAGCCGATGCAAGATGTAAATGAAGTGGTGCTATTTCAGCCGTGCAAGAAATGTAAATCAAATGGGGATCTTTCATCCGATGCAGGATTTACATAAAGTGGTGATATTTCAGCCGTACAAGAAAATGTAAATAAAATGGTGATCTTTAAGCCGATGAAAGATGTAAATGAAGTGGCGCTATTTCAGCCGTGCAAGAAATGTAAATAAAATGACGATCTTTCAGCCGATGCAAGATTTAAATGAAGTGGCGATATTTCAGCCATGCAAGAAAGAAATAAAGTGGCGATATTTCAGCCGATGCAGGATTTAAATGAAGGGGCGATATTTCAGCCATGTAAGAAATGTAAATAAAATGGCGATCTTTCAGCCGATGCAGGATTTAAATGAAGTGGCGATATTTCAGCCATGCAAGAAAGAAATAAAGTAGCGATATTCCATCCAATGCAGGATTTAAATGAAGGGGCGATATTTTTGCCATGCAAGAAATGTAAATAAAAAGGCGATATTTTAGCCATGCAGATGGAGGTAGAGCTTAACCTCGGAAGGTAGAAAGGTAGCCTTATGTAATGCAAAAAAATGCAGATAGAGGTATATCTTAACCTCGGAAGGCAGAAAGGTAGCCTTATGCAATGCAGAAAAAAGCAAATGGAGGTAGAGCTTAACCTCGGAAGGAAGAAAGGTAGCCTTATGCAATGCAGAAAAATGCAGATGGAGGTAGAGCTTAACCTCGCAAGGTAGAAAGGTAGCCTTATGCAATACAAAAAAATATAGATGGAGGTAGAGCTTAACCTCGGAAGGCAGAAAGGTAGCCTTATGCAATGCAGAAAAGTAAAAGGCGAACAATAGTAAAATCTCTTAGTTGATGGCTTGATAGCTGATAGCTGATTGCTATATTGTGATTATTGAGGATGCCGTGTATGGATAGCAAATGCAAATAGATGATGGTTTTGAGGGTCGCATTCCCGAAAAGTATAAGTGTATAAATGCATTCGGTTATTTGCAACTTGGGTGCCTGTATCCGAAGAAAAATCGTAAGTTTTGTAGAGGGGAAAGGTTAGTTCGTATCCCCGTGAACTTTGCCTGTCCTACTTGGCTCCATTTTCAGTGATGTTGTGTACCATCGGGGTAGCGTCGCTAAAAAATCAATCTTGATAATAGACATGCGTGATTTAGTAAAAATGTAACATAAATACATAATTGAAAAATAGTTTTCTTTAGACGAACCAGTGATTGTGACGTGGTTCAAGACATCGCAACCTCTCTTGCTCCGGAATTTTGAGGTTCCTTCTCAAAATTCTGCCCCAGTTTATTGGGTCGATACTTCTGACGGCTGCTTACGATGGTCGGCTGAAGTTACTTCAAAATTTTGAAGGTCCTCCTCAAAATTCTGTCCCAGTTTCCAATTGCGGGGGGAAACGAAAATTTTATTGAGTTGTGACCGAACCCATGAGGCTGCTTACGTATCCCCTCTTAAATGGGAATCATGTCAGACGTAGTTCAAATCACATCATACAAAGAAATCGTAAATGCTACGCGTAGTATCGTTTGACTGTATCTAAATTGATTGGTTTTGGCCAAACTTCTCCATCCATTTCTGCAAGTATGAGGGCACCTCCTGTCAGAACCCGGTGAACCATGTATAGGCCTTGCCAGTTAGGAGAGAACTTCTCTTTGGCTTCATCTTGATATGGAAAAATCTTCTTTAACACTAGCTGCCCTAGTGTGAACCGTCTTGGTCTGACTCTCTTGTTGAAGGAATTGGTCATTCTATTTTGATAAAGCTCACCATGGCACACTACATTCATTCTTCTACCATTATGAGGGCTAACTGTTAGTAGCGACTCTTTACCCATTTTGCATCGTCGAGTTTTGCTTCTTGTATTATCCTCAAGGAGGGCATTTCTACTTCGGCGGGAATGACCGCTTCTGTACCATAAACCAACTTATAGGGGGTTACACTAGTTGATGTGCAGACTGTGGTGCGATACCCCAATAAAGCAAATGATAACTTCTCATGCCACTGCTTATGCTTTTCTATCATCTTCCTCAGTATCTTCTTGATGTTCTTGTTGGCGGCTTTTACTGCTCCGTTGATTTGAGGCCTGTAGGCTGTAGAATTCTTGTGTTTGATTTTGAAGGTTTCACACATATCTTTCATCAAATCACTGTTGAGGTTGGAGCTGTTGTCAGTAATGATTGATTTTGGAATCCCGAATCGGTAAATGATACGGTCACGGACAAAGTCTGCCCTGACTTTTTTGGTCACTGCTCGATAAGATACTGCTTCAACCCATTTGGTAAAATAGTCAATTACTACTAGGATAAACCTGTGCCCGTTTGATGCGGCAGGTTCGATTGGTCCAATAACATCTATTCCCCAAGCAGAAAATGGCCATGGTGAGTTTGTTGCATTAAGCTCGATTGGAGGCACCTTTATCATGTCTGCATGGATCTGACAGCGGTGGCACTTTCGGACGTACTGAATGCAATCCATTTCCACAGTCATCCAAAGATAACCCGCTCGGAGTATCTTTTTGGTAAGACAAAACCGTTCATATGTGGACCACAGTTCCCGGCATGAATTTTCTCTAGCAGTTTAGATGCTTCCTTCGCATCAACAAATCTTACCAAACCCAAATCCAGAGTCCTCCTATACAAGATTCCTCCGTTGTGGAAGAAATTGTTGGACAATCTTCAAAGTGTGCGTTTGTGAGTAGCATTTGCAAGTTCTGGATATTCTCCTTTGGTTAAATATTCCTTGATGTCGTGAAACCAAGGATTTACATATGCTTCTCCCTCAACATGAGCACAATAAGCTGGCTGATCATGAATCTTTACTGGAATAAGGTCTATGAAGTTCTTATCTGGATGTTGAATCATAGATGATAGGGTAGCCAATGTGTCGGCATACTCATTCTGGACCATGGGAACATGCCCGAATTTTGTCTTTATGAACCTCTTCCTCAACTCATGTACATGATGCAGGTATGGGAGTATCTTGGAGTTCTTGGTTGCCCATTCTTCTCGGACCTGATGTATAAGTAAGTCTGAATCTTCAATCACTAGAAACTCTTGGATGTTCATGTTAATGGCCATCTTGAGCCCTAAGATGCAAGCTTCATACTCGGTCATGTTGTTGGTGCAGGGGAACCAGAGCTTGATGGATACCGGATAATGCTGGCTGGTTTCTGATACTAGGACTGCCCCTATGCCAACTCCTTTGAAATTTGCGGCTCCATCGAAAAACATCCTTCAAGCGTCATAGGATTCTACAATGTCTTCTCCTACAAATGATACATCTTCATCCGGAAAATACATCTTCAAGGGCTCGTATTCTCCGTCCACAGGTTTTTCCGCAAAGTGATTTTCTAATACATGTCCTTTGATTGCTTTTCTAGTTACGTAGACAATGTCAAATTCACTCAGTAGGATTTTTCACTTGGCTAGCTTGCCAGTGGGCATGGGATTCTGAAAGATATACTTTAATGGGTCCATTTTTGATATGAGATACGTGGTGTAAGCACATAAATAATGCCTCAATTTTTGAGCTACCCAAGTCAAGGCACAACAGGTGCGTTCCAACAGAGAATACCGGGCCTCATACGGGGTGAACTTCTTGCTCAAATAATAGATGGCCTACTCTTTTCTCCCCGTTTCAACATGCTGCCCCAGAACACAACCAAATACTCTATCTAGTATCACAAGGTAGAGTAATAGGGGTCTACCTGGCCTGGGCGGGACCAAAACTAGAGGTGTTGACAAGTACTCCATGATTTTGTCGAAGGCCTTTTGGCAGTCATCTATCCATTTGGTAGCGACGTCCTTCTTCAACATCTTAAAGATTGGCTCACAGATGACAGTGGACTGTGTTATGAACCAGTTGATGTAGTTAAGTCACCTCAATAAACTCATTAATTCTTTCTTGTTCTGCGGTGGAACCCCGAAGCAATTTTGCGGGATTTAGTTTCAGGTTGTATCTTCTCAGTCTATTAAAGAATTTCCTTAAATCTTCCATGTGATCAGCGGCTTTCTTGGACTTAAGGATGATGTCGTCTACATACACTTCGATCTCCCTGTGTATCATGTCATGGAAAATGGTAGTCATGGCCCTCATGTAGGTGGCCCCAGCATTTTTAACCCAAACAACATCATCTTGTAACAATACATCCCCCACGGTGTAATGAAGGCCGTTTTCTCTGAATCTTCTTTATCCATCCATATTTGATGGTACCTAGTAAAACAATCGACGAATGACTACAACTCATGCTTGGAACAATTGTCAAATTAAGATGTGTATATTCGATAAGGGGAATTCATCTTTGGGACTGGCCCGGTTGAGGTCCCGGTAGTCGACATAGACTCTAACCTTCCCGTCCTTCTTCAGTACTAGCACGATGTTGGCCAACCACGTCGGATACTCTACTACCTTAAGAACCTTAGCTTTGACCTGCTTAGTGACTTCTTCCTTGATTTTCAAACTCATATCTGGCTTGAACTTTCTGAGCTTTTGCTTCACTGGAGAAGAGGTCGGATCATTCAGCAATTTGTGAGCCATAATAGATGTGCTTAGACCATTCATGTCATCGTATGACTAGACAAATATGTCTTTATACTCGCTTAGGAACTCTGTATATTCTTTCGTTTCTAACAGTGACAAATGGACACTGATTCGTGTTTCTTTGTTGTTTTCTACATCTCCCAGGTTGACAATCTCAGTCTCGTCCAAGTTGGACTTAGGCCTATTTTTGAAATTCTCAACTTCCTTAACAATCACTTCCGGTATATTGTCTTTCTCTGAATCTATGTCTGTTTGTTGCATTGTCTCGTTGCATGCCATAGTCATTGGTTCATCAAGATAAGTAATGGTAATATTGTTTGAGTAAAGTAATGAAAAATAATAAGTGTAAGATTTATAAGAAACTGAAATACTTTAATAAATTCCATGAATTTTTTGAACATCGGAGCTCTTTCTTGCGAAAAATAAAAATGCAAAAGGAAAATAAACTAGTAAAATAAAATAGTGCGTGGTGCTTTGTTCATCCTTGCTATCCCGAGGCACGCCGGGCTCTAGTGGTTCTGACGGCCCAGTTATCGAGGTGTGCTCCTTTGTTTACAGCTAATATGGAAGGGCCTTCCTTCCCCTCCTCCTCAAAAATAACACAGCAATCCATGTTATCATCTCCTAGGAACAAGTTCTTCATTGCTGCTAGTGCTTCCTCTTCTTCTGACCCATAGATGATTTCGGCCGGTTGGAAAGTCTGCTCCAGACAGAGTATCGGCTGCTCCAATGGATAGTAAGGACCATGCCAGGGTGGTGACCATTCCTTGAATTCTCTCTAGGTATACTCATACCCCAATCCAAAGGTGGTGCCATGCTTCTTGAGCTTGATGGGCTTAGCGATTCCTTGGAGATTCTTGCCAAGTCCTTTGCCAAGCTCATATGTGCTCCAATTCAGTATGGTTTCAATTTTGTTGTCCCACCATTTATCTTTATCGACAACATTGACTCGCTCGATGTGGTAGTAGGTTTCCCCACTTATCATTCTTCTTCATCCAAATGCTGGGATGGTCTGGCGACTGTATATGGGATTGCTACCGTCACCATGAATGATCACCTCCTGGTGATTCCACTCAAATTTCACTACCTGATGTAGTGTTGATGCCACGGCCCCGGTGGCATGAATCTATGGTCGTGCCAACAATAGATTGTAAGACGCTGGCACATCTATCACTTGAAAATCAACATCAAACCAAGTAGGACCCATTTGCAAACATAAGCTAATTTCCCCAATAGTAGACCTTTGAGAACCGTCGAAATCCTTAACATTGATGGCCCCATCCTTGATTTCATGCAGGCCTTTTCCTAATGTTCTGAGTGTTACCAACGGACAAATATTGAGACTGTACCCTCCATCAACTAGGATCCTGGTGGTCAACTTTTTAAGTTCTTCTGCCAAACTTTTGATAAGCAAATACTTATCATCGGACTTGGGTGTGCTTGAGATTGGTTGGGTGGAGTGTGGCACTGTCTCCACATAGATGGGGGCTGTTATGTTGGTTGTGACAGTGGTCATTCGTGGAGTTCAATGGTTTCGGGATGAGCAACGGAGTGTTGTTGGGAGTGTGGCAAGTATTGCAATGGTAGTGAGGAGCGGGTTGCTTTGGGACATTTTGTGGAGGTATGGGACTCTGAGTAACTTCTGGGGTGGAAAGGGAAAGTGACATACTTGCCAAATTCCGGACTTGATCAAGCTCTTCTTGGAATTTCAGTAACTTTTGTTCTATTTGAGAAGCATTCTCCTTGGCGACCATGGCACTACGAGTGATCTCTACCCATTCAACTGAGTTGTTTGAATCTTCCATTCTTCTTTTGCCTTTGTCTTTGATGGGACTGGGAGGAGGACTACATGGAGGGCCCCTGGATCTGGTAAAATATGCTGATGTTGCCAAAGTTCACGAACTAACCTTTGGGGAGGGGAATGAACAAAAGAAAAACAAAAAGGTAGCAAGTTAGTAAGGATTATAAGAAAAGATGTCACAATATTTAAATGCGTAGTGTAGAAAATATAAAGCGTGTCCTAATTTTGGGGACCTCGTTGTGCCCGAGGTAGGCCTAGCGACAAGTAAATTTGGAGAACTTAGAATGCTAAATGCCTCATTTTATTGGTAAAAAGTAAGACGAATCCCAAAATGTCACTAATGGTCATAGGCCTTATTACATTTGCAAAGGAAAAGAAACTCCTATGTATTTGGTCCAGAAGGACCTTCCCCAGATTCGGCAGTGTTGTCTCCCTTGTATAGCTCTCCCAGCTCGCGCAGTCCTAGAAGCAATTAGGCCCTAGATAGATGTCCGCCTTCATTTCCTTCAGCAACTCGACAATCTTTGACCCTCTTCAGAAACTTCTTTTCCAGTTCTATTATGCCCCGCTCCAAGTAGATTAGTCATTTGTTAGCGCTAACAGCCATATCCTTCCATTCTCCAATTAGTTATTGATTGGCTTCTTGTATTTCACGGTGCTTATTTTCACATTCTCGTATCCTCTTATGCAGTTGGTTGTATTTTCCACGTGCTTCAGCCTTTTCTTCAATGATCCTATGACCTCGAACAAACCCGGGCTGACCCAAATCATTGTGATTGTCTTCCAACCAGCCTAAATAGTATGGGGTACAACTAGCATGGTAGCGATATGGTTCGATAGTATCCCTTCCCATGATATTTTGCAATGCCACATGTTTTGGGCTTGGCACTTGTAAGGGCTGGCGTTGTCCTGGAAGTTGGCTCGAAGGTGACTCATCTTGTCGACCTTTGGTATAACCTTCTTCCTACTTGCCTGTCTCATGACTCGAAGAGGGATATAAGGATAAGTTCCTCTCAATCCGATGAGTATAAGAAATGGCGCATCCCTAGATCGAATGATGAATTCTTTAGTAGGGAACTACTCGAACATCAATTGCACTCAGTCCTAAGTAATATTGTCCAAGAGTTTGACCCTTTCTCTAACATTTTCTGGTTGGGCGAACATGCTGGGCATGTAATTAATTGGTTTTGGGCGATGAAAGGCGATATGATCATCCCAGTATCTACGATGGATTTCCTGCCGGTACTCACCCTTTTGGAGGTGTTCCATGAGCAATAGTTAGAGTAGCATATTACAACCCTCGAAATGTTTGGCTCCGTATTCACATCTTTCTAGGGCTCGATATATTTCTGCAACTATCATTGGCACAAGACTGAATGGCCATCCGTTAATTCCTTCCAAAAAAGGTTTTGGTGACCATGGGTAGCCTGGTATGGATTCTTGTTTTCTTCATTGCAAACACTATCATTCCCAGGAAACAGAACATGAAGACAAAGACCCTTCGGTGGATGTGCGCCAATGAGGTGAGGGCGAACTCGTCAGGATAAGTATGGTAAGATATGTCGTGACCGTACCTTCATACAAATATTCAAAGAGAATGTATGACTCCTTCAAACATGTCAAGTCGGGATTCTTCTTTAGACCCATCATTTTGAGAAAACCCCTACCCTTGCGATTTTCTGGCATTAGCAAACCTGGAGTTTTCTATGGTACCCCAGCTAGTCCTCCTATTTCCTCAAGAAAAAGGAGTTATCTCAATGTCTCTAAAGTAAAATATCAACCTATCTTAATCCCAAAACAGAGTTGCAACTTCAATAATTTTGTTGTTGGGTTGAATTTCTAGGAGGGAAGGTAGGTTTCCTAGGTGATTCCTGACAAAAGATGCTGGAATGAAGATCTCCCCACCATCTCAGCAATTTGGGGTGGATGTTTGTGACCATGCCGAATCTAGGGACTTCATGCCTCATTTTCTGCAAAACAAAAGTGTTAGGACCTTACCCCCGCTAGACTCGACTATTTAAATATTAATAATTGGCATACACAATATTTAGTTCTCCAAATAAATGCACATAACGTGATAAGGTCAGTTTGGGTTTTAGGGAAACCTTGAGGACTTTGGACAAGGCTATCTTAAAGAGTCATTATGTGGACAACATAACTGACTTGGCTAGGTTTGACCATGATACATGCATGATTTAAAGAGAAATGGTTTCTATAAGGTATTAGACCGGTACCCTTGAGCGGAAAACTCAAGAGGTAAAGGCACGGAACTGGTTTTACCGCAAATATGCCTTTACCAAATTTAGGGGGTAATGATATCGGAAGGGTGCAACCACTCATTATAAGCGTTGCTATGGTATTTTGTTTGGCACGAGTGGAATATGATGTTGAAAATTGCAGTTACAAGTTGTCATGTATTTTCACGTTCATAAAGTAATAATTACAACAATTTCTCACAATTTACAACAGCATTGAAGGAAAGCGATAAAGGAAGGCATTAATAGAAATAAAGAAAGGAAACAAAGAGCCAAGTCAGTTTCATAGTAGAAGAAAGATTAAATACTTACAACAATTAAAGACATGTAGAGAAGCATAAAGTCACAAATAGCATGAAATGGTAAAAGCCTTAAAGAGATCCCCAGCAGAGTCGACATACTGTCGATGCCCCCTTTTTCTCGAGAAATCGGGTTTATGACATTTGGGCAGACAACTCTTTTCCTTTTGGGAATTGGGTTTGCAATTTGAAGAGTATCCACCTAATGATTAAGTGCATTAGGACATTTAAAGGAAATTTAACTTAAGAAAGGATCAGAGAATGGGTAAGGGCTTGAAATTATCTCGAGGGGAAGGTGTTAGGCACCACTCAAGATCCACTAGTGTGGTTCCAGGCCATGATACAATTGTGACTTTAAATACAAATAACAAATACAAGCAAGCGTTGTAAATACTAAGTACTTTCACATAATGGTTGCAAATAAAAGAAGTACATGAGTTTTAAAGAGTGCTGAAATTTGGAAGGAAGTAGTTTTTTTTATAATTAAAGAGAAGATGCACAAGTAAAGGGGAAGGGGTCAAATAATTGATCAAAGTAAATTAGAAAAGAAGCAAAAGGGGTGGAGGTTTTGGAAAAAACATGTAACGACTCGATCGGTTGTTTTGAGCTCTAGCATATCGTTCAGTAGACTGAGGCCATGAACAACTTCATTTCAGGTATTATGACTTGCACGCATGGTCGGAATTGAATTTCGGGAAGTTCAGAGCTGATTTTGAAAGAGAATTCTCATTTCGAAAGATTAAAGTTGAAAGAATCAGCTAGGATTGAAGTTTTGAGTAAACGACCTTAAAATCAGGATCTGAAGGTTCCAGCAGGTTCGTATTATGATTTTGAACTTGGGCGTATGCCCGGATCGGGTTTTGGATGATCCGGGAGCATTTTGGCGCCTATTGTGGAAAGTAACATTGTGAAAGAAATTTAATAAGTTTGGCTTGAAGAGCATTTCAGTGTTATCGATGTCTGTTTGGGATTTCGAGTATGTGAATAGCTCTGTATGGGGATTCTGGAGTTGAGAACGTGATCAGAAGTGAAATCAGAGGTCATTTTGGAGCCATTTGGCTAAAGATAGAAATTTGAAGGTTTTGAGAAGTTTGACTGGAAGTGGACTTTTTGATATCGGGGTCGGAATCAGATTTCGAAAGTTGGAGTAGGTCCGTAATGTGGAATATGACATGTGTGCAAAATTTGAGGTCACTCGGACATAATTTGATAGGTTTAAGCATCGAAAGTAGAAGTTGGAAGTTCTAAAGCTCATAAAGCTTGAATTTGGGGTTGATTCATGATTTTAGCATTGTTTGATGTGATTTGAGGCCTCGAGCAAGTCTGTAATGTGTTTTGGGACTGGTTGGTATGATTGGTTGCGGTCCCGGGAGGTCTCGGGTAGATTCCAGATGGTTAACAGATCAAATTTGGAAGTTGAAGAATTGATGAAGGTATGCTCGTTCTGTCATAACCGCATCTGCGGTTCTAGGACCGTAAAAGCGGGACCGCAGAGCGGTCAATCCACCGCAGAAGTGGATTTTGGTCAGAAACTCGAGGACCGCAGATACGGTCAAGGTTCTGCAGAAGCGGGACCGCATCTGCGGAAGGTATGTCGTAGAAGCGAAAAAGGGAGGCCTAGGGAGGACCACAGAAACGACATTTTTTATCGTACATGCGGAACCGCAGAAGCGGTCAAGGGACCGCAGGTGCGGAAATAGCTAAGGCAGTAAGGTCTTTTAAGATCTGGGGTTTGGGTTCATTCCAACCCCATTTTCTTCCATTGGTGCCGATGGGGAGCAACTTTGAGGTGACATTTTCATCACACGTCATGATGTAAGTAATTTATGCTAGCTTTGAGTTAAATACAAAGTTTATATATGGATTTAGACAAGGAATTTGTGGAAAAACTTGGGGTTTGAGGGAAGAACTAGAAATTTGATAAGATTTTGACCACGATTTTGGGTATGGAATTTAGAGAAAATCATATATTTGAGTTCGTGAGTTTATGGGTAAAGTATATGTTCGAAAATTTTTGGATTTCCGGGCACGTGGGACTGACGGCGTTTTCGTCAACTTTTCGATCGGGGTTAGGAATTTCTACAAATTGGATTATAATGTGTAATTAAGTATATATTAATAATTTTGCATAATTATTGGCTAGTTTTGGAGCTTTGTGCATCGACTGGAGTCTTCGGAAGAGCGTGGAATGTCGGTTATGGATCTTCGGAGCAAGGTGAGTATCCTTTCTAACCTTGTAAGAGGGAATTGTCCCCATATGTGAAATAATTGATTATGTGCTCCTATTTGTGGGGGCTAAGTACGCACGATCTGATGAGAGTCCGTGCGTAGCTACTATTATGCTATTGTCCGGGTAGTTAGGACCCAAAAGCATGCTATACTTGGATTATTTACGAACCTATCAATAGCTTGAACTGCATAAACCACATAGAATTAGTAAACAAATTTCTAAAAGGGTTTAAACTTTATTTTCCTAAATTATTAAAAAGAAATGGCTTTTTAGGATAATTGATCCATGTTGACTTCTTGATTGGCTGGCTCTCTGTGTGTGTTTATTTTGGAACGAGCCAAACGCCTCCCAGATTAAATAGATACATCTACAGGCACGCCGCCGACCGTCGGCAAGTGCACAGTTTATTTCTGTTGGAGCGGGCCGTCGACCTCGGCATGATTTGCGCACGATATATATTGTTGCCAGAGAATTTTAAATGTTGATATTTCCTTTCATGGCTTTATATAAATTGATAAGATAATGAAAAGTAAACCTTGAAAATCCCTTATTATTTGTTAAAGGTATTTACCTATTTTCCGGCAACGTGAGTTAGAAATACTATATAAATCCATGATTTCATCACATTTTTAGCATATTATTATTTGACATTTAGCAAGTGTTGAAGTCGACCTCTCGTCTCTACTTCTTCGAGATTAGACGGGATACTCATTGAGTACACGTTGTTTACGTACTCATACTATACTTCTGTGTATTTTTGGTTGCACAGGTATACGTAACTCTAGCAGCCTACTGGGCGTAGCAGCACGGATGATTTTGGGACTAGGTGAGCTGCATTATTCGAGACGGACGCAGCTAGTACAGTCCCTTCCAGTACACTATATTTACTTTATGTCCACTGTATTTCGGACGAATGTTGTATTTTATTTCCTTGTCCGTAGATGCTCATGCACTTGTGACACCGGGTTCTGGGAGGATTTTTGGATTATTAAATGTTAAGTTGTTAAAGATTTCGCGGTTGTTTCTGTAAATTTTATTATTAGTTATTTAATGTGTAAAGAAAAATGATTTTGACAATACAAAAAAAATGGGAAATTTAATTGAGTATTTTGGTTGGCTTGCCTGACAATGGTGTCCGGCGCCACCACGATCCTTAGTGGATTTTGGGTCGTGACAAAATGGTATCAGAGCACTAGGTTCCCTTAGGTCTCATAAGTCATGAGAAATTCTAGTAGAGTCTCGTGGATCGGTATGGAGACGTCTGTACTTATCCTTGGGAGGCTGCAGGACTGTTAGGAGTACTTCCTTTCTTGATTCCTTATCGTGCGATTTGATCCTTGGAGGCGTATGCCTTTAATTCATTCCTACTCAATCTTACGTGACGCAAAGCGCTTGTTATAAATCGAGAATTGAAGAATCATAATGGTACTACGAATGTGGTACTGGATGTTTCTTCCAGTGTAGTTGATTGGATTATTATAGTCTCCTTATGGAAGGATATTTTAATGTTTCAGCTCAGTAATGGTACTTCTAAGGGCTTTGGGGCACAAATTTCCATGATTCCTATGAATGACTGTCCCGCAGTAGTGATATGATGGTAGGATGTTTGCCCACGTGTCGGGGCGGTGAATGACTTGAAGGGAGGTTTACTCAGTGCTTAATCAAGAGATTAAGTATTTTATTCCCGGTAGGGGAAAGGCAAGCAGACTAAGAATGGTCAGATGTGGGCTGGTGTAAGTAATGAGACATGGTATTTGCAAGCGTGGTGGAGCTTTCTTCTATGATGGGGTGTCATTGTCCTAATTGAATGTACTAAGTTTGTGGGCATTATGATCTGCTACAATTCGCCTTTGGGGCAAGATATTGTGAAATGGTATTGGAGATACAACTGTCAAATATCACAGGGTGTGGTGGTTCAGGATTGAATCAGTATTTCTAATGTTGACGGTTCGATAAAGATGACCTTAGGAAAGGTTTAAAGTTAGCAACAATTGTGGGTTCAAGTGCCACGAAGATAGATTTTTACTTAAGACAGCCACTGAACATCAAAGGACGAGGAAGGACATGTGGGAAGCGGCAGGTAGTGTTCAAAAATTCTAAAAAGGCCAGGTATATGAAGCGAAGGTCGAGTAGTCGATTAAGGGGATGAGTTCCGCCAAAGTGGGAGAGTGGCGGTGTTGCATATGGTCTTTTCAGTGGGATGACCACGTACCTTAAGGAGAGTTAGGAACAATTTGAGAATATTAGTGCTTGGTTATTGCGGTCTACCAATATAACTTGAAGAAGGGGTTCTTGTGCGGCAAGAGATTTAATATAATGGAAATGAGGCTTAAATGAAGAAGGATGCAGCATAACTTTGAATTGGAAAGATGTTGACACACATTTAAATGATGTCCACGAGGGGTAAATGGACTTGTGCAGTTGGAGAGTGAGCTCGGACTTAGGATGGGTTATTGATGTCATAGTGATTGTACCCCGTGCAACAACGTTGGAAGATGCCGGGGAGAGCTTTCTATAGGTGGGTTACCCAAGTGAGCAGTTTAGTGGTCACGTGGTTGGCGAGGCTTCTGTGAAGAATTCTAACGGTTATATAGCAAAGATATCGGTTGTGCAAATGTGTTTGATGAGTCAGAATATAAGAAGGGGGTTTTCCACTAAGATTTCAAGAACTTTGGTGGTTGATTGCGCAAGGTTATGTCAATAAGAGATAAATAGGATGGGTGAATTCAAGATTTGTGAAATAATGGCTTCAAGCTAAGTGGGAGAGTCCCACCGCTTATGATTGGGTTGCATGGTTAACTACTTGCGAGGTTTTGGTTATTAGCATATCGATGGGCTATTTCAGCTACGGGAGGAGAACATAAGTGGTAATTTGAGCAAAAGAATTAGTAAAGGTGTGTTATCGTTGGCCTTATTTGCCCATGTTCAGACTTGAGAGTGATTTTGTCGGGTGCTCCGTCAAGAGGGTATGCTTGTGCTAGAAGAGTCATGGAGTTGATTATATTCAGGCCAAGTCAGAGCGGGCGGCTCTCAGCAACGACCCTAGTGGATTCGAAGAGGCACATAATGTTCTATGATGTTTTGACTTATGATGTGGTGATTGGGAGGTACGAAATGGTTCATGGGATTTGAGACAGCATGGTCTTATAACTCAGGGTCACTCGAGATGAGTGCAGATGGAGCGTGTTAAGTGTTGAATGGGATTATCATTGTTTCTATGGAAATCAAGGACAAATTGGAAGGAAAGGGATTGTTTAGCCATAGTCGAAGTGGCATGTTGTTGGTAATGATTAGTTCTTTCAGCGTGATCAAGTTATGCAAGTTAATTGTGACGGTGCGTGCGAGGCTCGTCAGCCGCCGTAGTTAGTGTTATTCAGATGTAATCCACTGTTATAGCCCGTTATGTGTAGGCGGATCAAAGAAGGGCTATGGTGGCTTAGAACACTAATTAGATGTTTGCATATTCTACGGTTTTGAGAATTTACTTGTGTGTTTCTATGTTCTCCCGAAGTGAGTTCAGTGAAAAGCTTTTATATGATGAAGTTTTAACCTATTAGTGGTTCAAGAGTTATGATAAAAGTCGTGTTCTATCGTATATTGGCATGTTGGGTGCAGTGAGTGGTATGGAATTTGAAGTGAGAATCAAGGTTGCGGTTCGGTGTTGTCAAGGATGCCACGAGCTCGGATGAGCAGAAAGGAGTTTGGATGTTTAAAGTAAGTTGGTATGGTCTTCAGTGTCACCTAAGATCAGTGTCTTGTGCAAGAGGCTTCATGTATTGATTTGTGGATTCTTAATTTGTTTTATAACATTGTATGGTCGGTGAGGAGGTTGTGCAGACTTGTTACCTGGTGTGGAAGGTTGTGGGAGTGTGCCCACGGGAAAGTTGTATATGTGTGGCATGTAGCCACTTGATTGGTTGAAGAAGTTAAACCAAGTATGAAGATTGTGGTAATATCGTTGATTTGAGAATATATGCATGGAGGGCACTCAGTCTATTAAGTTGTCGACTATGGAGGATTTCTCCGATTATGATGGTTGTTCTTATGCGTCATGAAAGAAAGAAGAGTTATTATGGACCTTGGCAAGGTTATTAGCCTAGTCAGTGCAATCAGACTCGGCTTGAGGTCGGTGGATGGATTCAAATGTGAATATGGGCTCTATATCAGGCCAAACATGTTCATTTCAGTAATGCGTTCCTTATGGAAGAGTAGTCAGGGTGTTATTTTGTTGCCAGATATTTCATGTAGTGATGCATTGCACCGTGTGAGTTGTGAGACGACTTGAGAAATTGCTTATGTGTTGAGGATCCGTGAAGAAATGATGTTATATAAGCCAAATGGCTCTTGAGATTCAGATTGTATGTCGCACCTCAGTTATGTTTGAGTTTTGTAGCTTGTAGCGCTATTGTCCCCTTAGGGATGGTATTATGCACCTAGCGTGCTTGTGACCGAAATTTGATATTTTATTGTAATGAGCAAATTTACCTCGATGTGCAATCTCCTTATGCAAGATCTATGTTTGGATCGGGTGGCACGCCGCCATGGGTATGTTATTTGGATCGGGTTGCTCGTCGCAACAGTGTGATGTTGAGTATAGTTTTTCTATATGCTACTTTTGTATGTCTTGCTTCCTAGTTTCTAAAGAAAGTCTGTATTAGTGCGGGAGTTAGGTAATGCCTTCCAGACTTCGTTTTCCTTTTGTCACGTTCGAATTGGTAGCCTATTGGCACATGGTAGCATCATATGAGACTTTTGGTCATGTCGGGGTGGCTTATTGTCTTAACATTTCGTACTGGGTGAGACAAGATTATTGGATTTAAAATTCGTGCAATCTGATTATATGAAGTACAATAAGGAGCTAAGGCTATTATTCGTCTTAGGATGAAGTGATGGTTCTTGTTAGGAGTATAGACCCAATGATTAGTTGACACGGTAGTTGATTATGAATTTCTGTACATCTCTTGGAGATATTGTAAAGGTTAGAGTAAGACTTGTGTATGTCATGGTGTACAATTGGGGCATCAGATTAGTAGTATTTCAACTAAGTTGATCCGAAAATGTTATTGTGGTTCGGTGAGTAAAGTGATGGGAGTTGTGAATTCAACAAAGTTATGCAGCCATATTTGGGTACAACGTGTAGTGATTGATATAGTGATCATATGTTAGAAACGGGCCTAGCATTGAGTTTCGAATGTAGGAATTGGACTCTAAGGCTTATTTTCTTGAATAAGAGGAAATATCATCAGAATTGATCGTGCTAATGTGCTCAACTGAGTTGTGGTAGCTCGGGAAGGTGCATGAGGTATTAAATGGTGATTTCAGACTACTTCAGTGTAGCTCTCAGCATGTTCGAGGACTAACGTATGTTTAAGTGGGAGAGAATGTAACAACCCAACCGGTCGTTTTGAGCTCTAGCACGTCGTTCAGCAGTCTGAGGCCATGAACAACTTCATTTCAGGTATTATGACTTGCACGCATGGTCGAAATTGAATTTCGCGAAGGTCAGAGTTTATTTGGAAAGAGAATTCTTATTTTGAAAGCTTAAAAGAATTAGCTAGGATTGGAATTTTGAGTAAACGACCTCAGAATCAGGATCTGAAGGTTCCAACAGGTTTGTATTATGATTTTGGACTTGGGCGTATGCCCGGATCGGGTTTTGGATGACCCGGGAGTGTTTCGGCACCGACTGTGGAAAGTAACATTTTGAAAGAAATTTCATAAGTTTGGCTTCAAGTGCATTTCAGCGTTATCGATGTCAGTTTGGGATTTTGAGTCTGTGAATAGCTCCGTATGGTGATTCTGAAGTTGGGAGCGTGATCGAAAGTGAAATCGGAGGTCCGTAGGTCATTTTGGAGCCATTTGGCTAAAGATAGAAATTTGAAGGTTTTTGAGAAGTTTGACCGGAAGTGGACTTTTTGATATCGGGGTCGGAATCCGATTTCGAAAGTTGGAGTAGGTCCGTAATGTGGATTATGACTTGTGTGAAAATTTTGAGGTCAATCGGACGTAATTTGATAGGTTTAAGCATCGAAAGTAGAAGTTGGAAGTTCTAAAGTTCATAAAGCTTGAATTGGGGGTTGATTCATGATTTTAGCATTGTTTGATTTGATTTGAGTCCTCGAGCAAGTCCGTAATGTGTTTTGGGACAGGTTAGTATGATTGGTTGGGGTCCCAGGGGGCCTCGGGTGGATTTCGGATGGTTAACGAATCAAATTTGGAAGTTGAAGAATAGCTGCAGGTATGCTGGTTCTGTCATAACCGCATCTGCGGTTCTAGGACCGCAGATGCGAGTAATCCACCGCAGAAGCAGATTTTGGTCAGAAGCTCGAGGACCGCAGATGCAGTCAAGGTTCCGCATAAGCGGGACAGCATCTGCGGAAGGTATGTCGCAGAAGCAAAATAGGGCGGCCTAGGGAGGACCACAGAAGCGGCATATTAAACTGGACCTGTGGAACCGTAGAAGCAGTCAAGGGACCGTAGGTGCAGAAATAGATGAGGCAGTGAGGTCTTTTAAGATCCGGGGTTTGGTTTCATTCCAAACCTATTTTCTTCCATTGGAGCCGATAGGGAGCAACTTTGAGGTGCCATTTTCATCACTCATCATGAGGTAAGTAATTTATGCTAGCTTTGAGTTAAATACAAAGTTTATATAGGGATTTAGACAAGGAATTTATGGAAAAACTTGGGGTTTGAAGGAAGACCTAGAAATTTGATAATCTTGGATTTTGACCACGATTTTGGGTATGGAATTTAGAGAAAATCATATATTTGAGTTTGTGAGTTTATGGGTAAAGTATATCTTCAAATAATTTTGGATTTCTGGGCACGTGGGCCCGATGGCATTTTCATCAACTTTTCGATCGGGGTTAGGAATTTCTACAAATTGGATTATAATGAGTAATTAAGTATATATTAATGAATTTGCATAATTATTGGCTAGTTTTGGAGCTTTGTGCATCGATTGGAGTCTTCAGAAGAGCGTGGAATGCCTGTTATGGATCTTCGGAGCGAGGTGAGTCTCCTTTCTAACCTTGTAAGAGGGAATTGTCCCCATAGGTGAAATAATTGATTATGTGCTCCTGTTTATGGGGGCTACGTACGCACGAGGTGACGAGAGTCTGTTCGTAGCTACTATTATGCTATTGTCCGGGTAATTAGTGTCACACCTCCTTTTGGCGCTACCGCACCCCGCGAAGGGCGTGGTAAAAGGGAGTTTTTCCAATTAAAGGACAATCAAAACGGGATTTATTATTAAGATTCAGAGNCAACATGCTTTAACTTGTGTGCAAATTTTAACCTTTATCTGCTTTCAATATTATTATTATTATTTTAACAGAGAATTGCAACGTTGTGAAAACACATCTAAAACCGCGTCACATCAATGTACCCGTGGTTATTGACATATTTCAACTCCCGTTGGGACTTGGATTTGGGTCACATAAATGTGCACCCGAGTTAGGAAAATAACATTATTAAATGCGCGCCTAAAGCTACTAACGCATTATTATTTTGAGAAGGCCGTAAAATTAGCTAAACGGCCTGTTCCGAAATCTAAGCATTTAAAATAACCATCTATAAAGGGCCCCACAATTTACGTGTTATTTGGCGAGGCTCGTCTCATTTATTATTTAAAGGCTAATAAATCGCTTTTATTATTTATTATTTTAAAGAGAATTTGCAACGTCACGAAAATGTAGCTCGGACCACACCGCACCAGTACGCCTGTGGCCTTTAACACATTTCGACTTCGTTGAGATTTGGATTTGGGTCACATAAATGTGCACCCGAGTTTAAGAAAGTAAATTATTAAAAGCGCGCCTAAAGTAACTAACGCGTTATTATTTTGGGGACGCCGTGAAATTCGCTAAACGGCTTATCCCGAAGTCTAAGTATTTTTTAATATATACATTTATGAGGGCCCCGCAGCTTAAGTATTTTTTTTTGTCGAGGCTCGTCTCATTTTTATTATTTACAAGGGCAAACCTAAGGCAACTACGAGAATTTGAAGATTTGATTAGCTATATAATACTAAGCTTCATCTGTTTTAAATCAATTACATTTTCAACAAAGCAAACACTTGACTAAAATCTTAGAGGGGTTCAAGCAGATAGCATGAAGGTTGAAGCAAAATACTTCGATAAAGCATTTCATTTTTTCAGCCGTGTGTCAACGGCCTAATTAGATAACAACGGGAAAGAGTAGCCCAAATATTTAACTAATCGTGAACATGACACAAATATTTAACTAGTCTAAGGAAATTATCTTTAAGTGTCAACGGATTCATCCCATGTCAATTAAGCATTCGAATAACCGATTAAATTAGCACACTAAATTCAGTAGGACAAACATTAGACTAAAGAAAATAGCATTCTATCACAAAATAAGCATAAACTTGATTTAACATTTATTAAAATTAACAATAAGGTATGAACTCAAAAACAAGTTTAAGAGGTGGACCTTTACAAGACCATCCTGAAGCTCGAATAGCGGACAAAGAAGCGAACAGAGCCTCGACTGGAAACCAACGACCAAACGTCTCAAACTCGAACAAGACCGACGCGAACCGAGATGATGGTTGTTACTGGTTTTACGACGCCGCAGAATGGTCTGAGAAGCTGAAGCAGAAGGGGTCGTTTGGACGTAAGGGAGAGGACGACGAAGCATCAGGGGCGTTAATGGTGGTCGTTGATGGCGAGGGTGGCAGGTTGGTCGTTGCATCGCTGGGCTTTTGGGACTGGTCGACGAGCTGGAGCCTAGTCGTGTGGGCTGTTTCACTGGCGGACAGGAGCTGGCGGAGCTGCTGGACAGCGTTGGACTGAACAGTCTGCTCGACGGGTCTGAATGGTTCAGTTATGGAGTTTTAGTCGTTTGGCGATGGGGAGGTTGAACGTCGACAGTGATGGTTGACGAGTTGGTCGGAGACGGGGATGGAGATGGCAGTGGCTGGTTGATGGGTGGTTGGAGGTTGTGCGATGGGAAGAAGGGTTTGTTTGGAGGTGGAGTTATGGAGGAGATGGGTTTTAGTTTTTTGTTTTTCGTTGGTCCCTCTCTGAAGGAGGAAGATGGCCAACAGTAGTGCTTTCCTCAAAAAAAAAAACGTGAATCCCCCAGCCTTCAAACATTATCCTGTATGGCATGCGTCTGTGTGTATATATTATGTTGTATTGTTTCAAAAATTTGAAAATCCCACGTGAGACGAAGGGTGATGGTCTTCACGTGGGTTTAGTGTTCAAGGTCTCGTGCTTCGTCCGTGTTCCCCACGTGTGTCCCCCACGTAGGGTGGGTTCGGGTTATTATGGGCTAGGTCCGAAAATTAAGCTTAAAACAGGGTAGTTTGAACCCGAACATTATTCCTTGCCCGGAACCGAGAATAAGGACACGAAGTTATTTAACTAATCCTACATAAGCAAAATAACTATAAAATAAGACAAAACTATTTTTTATATTTTTTCAAGATTTAAAATAACTACAAAACATTAATAAAACTATTTTTTGCAATTTTCGTTTTTATATAAAAATAAAAATATAAAGTACTATTTTTGTATTTTTTAAGTTTAAAATGACTACCAAAACATTAATAAAAATTATTTTTTTGTAATTTTCGAAATTATATGAGGATTAAAAATAAGGTGATATTTTTTGTATTTTTCAAGTTTATAAAAATACATAAACTAAAAATTTATATATATATTTTTTGTATTTTTTATTTTTCTAACGAAATAAAGTAAAATAGTCAAAATTAGCTAAAATAGCTATATTAGGCCTAAACTAAATATTTTACGCTAAACTCGTGAAAATTCTCGGGGNATTTTTTCAAGATTTAAAATAACTACAAAACATTAATAAAACTATTTTTTGCAATTTTCGTTTTTATATAAAAATAAAAATATAGAGTGTTATTTTTGTATTTTCTCAAGTTTAAAATGACTACAAAACATTAATAAAAATTATTTTTTTAATTTTTATTTTTATATAAAGTACTATTTTTGTATTTTTAAGTTTAAAATGACTACAAAACATTAATAAAATTATTTTTATAATTTTCATTTTTTATGTAAAGATAAAAATGTAAAATACTATTTTTGTATTTTTTAAGTTCAAAATGATTACTAAATATTAATGACATTTTTTATAATTTTTCAAAATTATATAAAGATAAAAATAAGGTACTATTTTTATATTTTTCAAGTTTATGAAAATACATAAACTAAAATTTATATATCATTTTTTGTAATTTTCATTTTTTGGTGAAAATAAAGTAAAATGGTCAAAATTAGCTAAAATAGCTATATTAGGCCTAAATTAAATATTTATGCTAAAAATATAAAAATTCTCGAGTAGGGTCAAAAATCACGTGTTTACAATTAGGACCCAAAAGCATGTTATACTTGGATTATTTACGAACCTATCAATAGCTTGAACTGCTTAAACCACATCGAATTAGTAAACGAATTTCTAAAAGGGTTTAAACTTCATTTTTCGAAAATTATTAAAAAGAATTGGCTTTTCTCCGGATAATTTCTCCATGTTGACTTCTTGATTGGCTGGCTGTCTGTGTATGTTTATTTTGGAACCGGCCGAACGCCTCGACAGATTAAATAAATAAATCTGTAGGCGCGCCGCTGACCCTTGGCATGTGCACAGTTTATTTCTGTTGGAGCTGGGCGTCGACCTCGAGATGATTTGCGCATGATATATATTGTTGTCTGAGAATTTTAAATGTTGATATTGCCTTTCATGGCTTGATATAAATAGATAAGATAATGAAAAGTAAATCTTGAAAATCTCTTATTATTTTTTAAAGGTGTTTACCTATTTTCCGGCATCGTGAGTTAGAACTACTATATAAATCCATGATTTCCTCACATTTTTAGTATATTATTATTTACCTTTAGCAAGTGTTGAAGTCGACCTCTCGTCTCTACTTCTTCGAGATTAAACGGGATACTCATTGAGTACACGTTGTTTACGTACTCATACTACACTTCTGTGCATTTTTGGTTGCACATGTATAGGTAACTCTAGCAGCCTACTGGGCGTAGCAGTACGGATGATTTTGGGACTAGGTGAGCTGCATTATTCGTGACAGCCGCAGCTAGTACAGTCCCTTCTAGTACATTGTATTTACTCCATGTCCACTGTATTCCGGACGGATGTTGTATTTTATTTTCTTGTCAGTAGATGCTCATGTACTTGTGACATCGGGTTCTTGAAGTATTTCTGAATTATTAAATGTTAAGTTGTTAAATATTTCGCAGTTGTTTCCGTAAATTTTATTATTCGTTATTTAATGTGTAAAGAAAAATGATTTTGACAATACAAAAAAAAATAGGGAATTTAATTGAGTATTTTGGTTGTCTTGCCTGACAGTGATGTTCGACGCCACCACGACCCTTAGTGGATTTTGGGTCATGACAAAAACAGTACTAACAAATCGGACAATTTAAAGAGAGATATGCATAGTACGTGCAAGTAATTGAAATAAAAAGAAGGAATTAAAGAACTGAAAAATAAGCAACTTTAAAATTCAAAAAAAAAAAGAAGTAAACAAATAAAGAGGGAAAGGAGGGTCCTAGGTTTATAAACAACATGGATCACCCCACATCGGTAACCATTTATACATGTGGTGTTATCGCATGGTCATCATATCCATGTCTACCCTTACCCATCCCGTTAAGGTATTAAACGCGGAATAATGTCGTTACTTATTGCATGCTAGTACCCGTCCCATTCCTAACAGTCCCGGAGGCATTTGGGACTACTAATCCTAAAAGGAATGGTGATTTGGATTTTCAGAGTATTAAAAGGACAAAATTCTAATGCGACAAACAAAACACATGAAACAGTTAAGGGGAAACACATAGCAGTTTAAAGGCTCAAACATGCCTCCTCATTTAAAGCAGCAAATTATTTAGCATGACTTGCATATACTGGTTATGGTCTGAATTAAACTTAACCGTTAAGGCGTGGGTGATTTATCACATATTGCTCGGATGAGAAGTCCGAATTAGGACTACCCCTGTTTGTAATTATCAAAGATTGATGCGGTTAATTAATCACCTAATGGATTGCCTAGGTGAGACCTATAGGCATAATATCTAATAATGCGAAATGTACTGACTTTAAGGAAGGCTTGCTGATTATAGGAAAAATGTAAGCTCTGCAGATTTTAAATGACATTACTACTGATTTTAGACTTGTAGATGAAAGAGGCGAATCATATTCAGTTGGTTACTCCTATAGGCATGATTTCTAAGCGTTGTTGGTTTTAAAATGATTATCAGGATTTCTATATGCAAATGCAGAGGCGGAAAATAGGTTGTGATTGCAGAAATAAATACCTAAAGCATGATACATGGATAACATGAGTGACCCTCCCCTTTTTACTATATACCCCATAAGTTATTACAAATTGTCACACCTCCTTTCGGCTCTACCGCATCCCGCGAAGGGCATGGTAGAAGGTAGTTTTTTCAAGTAAAGAACAATCGAAATGGGATTTAATTATTTGATTTAGAGTCGCCACTTGGGAGATTTATGGTGTCCCAAGTCACCGGTTTGAATCCCGAATCGAGGAAAAAATTGACTCTATATTAGAGTCTGCGAACCAGAAATCTAAGTAAGGAATTCTGTTAACCCGGGAGAAGGTGTTAGGCATTCCCGAGTTTCGTGGTTCTAGCACGGTCGCTTAACTGCTATATTTTGGCTTATTTATTTTATTTTATAACATACTTTAACTTATGTGCAAATTTTAACTTTTAACCGTTTTTATTATTATTATTATTTTTTACAGAGAATTGCAACATCGTAAAAATGTGCTTCGGACCACACTGTTCCAGTACGCCTATGGCTTTTAACACATTTCGATTCTGTTGAGACTTGGATTTGGGTTACATAAATGTATACCCGAGTTTAGGGAAATAATTTATTAAGAGCGCGCCTAAAGCGACTAGCGCATCGTTATTTTGAGAAGGCCGTAAAATTAGTTAAACGGCACGTCCCGGAATCTAAGTATTTAATGTAACCACCTACTGAGGGCCCCGCAATTTGTATGTTATTTGGTGAGACTCGTCTCGTAATTTTTTAAAAGCTAATAAATTGCTTTTAGTATTTATTATTTTAAAGAGAATTTGCAACGTCATGAAAATATATTTCGGACCACACCGCACCAGTACGCCTGTGGCCTTTAACACATTTCAATTTCGTTGAGATTTAGATTTGGGGTCACATAAATGTGCGCCCTGGTTTAAGAATTTAATATTTATTATTCGCGCCTAAAGCTTCTACGCATTCATTAACTTTGGGAAAAACCGTGATATTTACTAAGCGGTTTTCCTAAGTCTAAGTATTTATAAGCTATTATTGAGGGCCCCACATTCAGGTGTTTAATGCGGCGAGGCTCATCTCGTTCCTTTATTAAGACTGATCCTAAAGCAACTATGATTCTCTACTCATTCTTGTCTCTAACGATAAGGAAAATGTCCTAGTTAATTACGCGCTTACGAGTCGTTATAGTTGAGATTTGAACATGGTTTGTTAAATTCGAACATGATACGATAGGGCAGTCCGTTCTTATAAATTTATACATACGCATGTTGTAAAAATTTAACTCAAACTACTAAGCGATTTAAACTGAAAGATTTGACGCATTTTTTGAATAAGCTAAAAATGAAACCAACTGGAGATAGCAAGATATGTATACTATATTATTAGTTCCCTTTTTAATTAACATGCATAGGAATGGGGTTTACACACTAAACTACCACAGTTCAATATTACATGATCATGTGAACTTAACTACTGTACATATATATAATCTTAATTCAGAATATGCTTTAAAAATGAATCATAGAACTTCAGCTCCTCATTTGTATTTCATGCTTCAATTTCATTCTTTACAAGAAGTATCAACTGTGTACCTGATATTCGGAAATAAAGAAGAGGGAGGATGATCAGTAAAGCAGTAGCAATTACAGCAGTACAGCAACAGCAATAACACAACAATCAGTAACCAATAACCAGCAACCCACAGTAGAAGAACCAAGAACCAAACCCCAACAGACAGCAACTTCGGGATAGATTTAAACCGAGCCGAAAATCCAGCAGTAAGACAACAAATAGAAAATCCAGTAGCCTGGAGAAACCAAACAGAACTCCAGTGGAAGCTTGAAGAACCAACAAGAATCCAGAATAATACCCCAAGAGGCCTAGATAATACTCAAAAAAGACCCTAGATGGTGTTCTGATTTCTGTTTCAAAAAATCCAGCCTAGATTCCGTCCAAATTACCCCTATGAACTGTATTTTCAGCAATGTCTATTGAGTGGTATATTTTTTCCAGCACTCTGTGATGTCTAACCTCAATGTCCCAACCCCTAGACTATATGAAAGAATAAAAACTGACTGTCTGAGAGCTTCTCCTTTTTAAATTTTTGGACCAAAAAGAGAACCCCTTTCTAGTTGTAAAAACTTCCTATTTATAAGCCAAGAACAGACCTCTAAGGTCTGTCTTGAGACTCATCAGACCTTCTGCCCATACCGCTTAGATTCCCATGCCTTAATACCCTTTCTTGATGTAAGCTATTTGGTTCCCCACCCTTGTCCCCTATTATTTTATTCAAGAAGCATGGGTGCCTTAAAGTATTCAATTAACTCCCATGCTGTCATGGGGAACACCCATTGTATTTACTTAAGTCTATTTTAATAGCCAAATGGACAGCCCTCTTGAATCAATCAAACAGACTTTAATAAGTCCCAAGACTGCCCTTAAACCCCTGGTTAATGCTTCCCCTGCCTAAGCTTCTTAAACCAGTATAAAACCCCTTAAATTTCCATTTAACACTGATTGCTAATCATCCAAATTATACAGCTATAACCAATCCTAAGTCCAATTCAATGATTCAAGGCAGTGGGGTCTAATTATTAGAGAGTAACAGCCTAAAGGGGATGAGTTGATCACATTGGGAGCCAATCCTGATCAACTCACACCCCTTGAACCTATCATAACTGAGCATCTTCAGGCTCAGTATGAACTAAATACAGAGGCAGGGCAGGTGATTATAAACAGGAGTGAACCAAAAATGCCTCTAATCACCTTCCTAGTTTTCAACCTGTTTAATTGACGACAATCATTTAGTCGACTGTATATACACACTAGTAACCAATAAAACAGCTATACAGAACCAACATAGTAATTCATGCTTTGGACAAACAGGTGATTTTACGACACTGATTATTTTAACGATATTATCAAATCGACTATATAGTTCATATCCTATTTGTTCGTGACTAAATAAAGGGTCTTGGTTGGAGATGAACAGAACAGTCGAATATGAAAAGGTGAAAAATTAACTAAACAAACACAGAAATAAACAAATAACAGATGTATCAGTAAGAAACAAAGAAAAAGAAAAAATACCTCAAGAACTCAAAAAACTCGAACTTTGACTGGAACTTCAAAACTTGTTGAAGTCAAACGGACCTTAACTAGGGTGTTCTCAACTGAGAACACCCAAACTAAGGTCCATCAGACCCCAAGCGCCTATTGAATCAACTGGCATCCCCACTTTTAGACTTCTAGGGTTCATACTGTCGATTTAAGGTTTGTGGTTTCCTGGTTAGATTCGAACCAAACCAAGCTTGGTTTGGCTATGAGGAAGGTAAGGGTAACACCTGGTAAGATTTTGGGCTCGTTTGGGGTGGTTTGGTTTTTTGCTCGAATCTTTAATTTGATATTCGAGGAGATGCAGTTTGATTCGAGGGTAGCGGTTCATGGATTTGGATTCAGGGTGGTTGAGTGTTCTTAGGGTGTTAAGGTGGAGGTCGGGGGCGTCGTTGCCGCCGGGTTTACGGCGAGGGGAAAAGGGGGCGGCTAGGGTTTGCTAGTTCGTCTCTGAGAGAGACGAAGAGATGAGAGACGGAGAAAGGGGGGGTTTGGTTCGTGGGGCGTGGGGTGTGAGGGTAGCTTTATATAGGAAATGGGAGATGGGATCCTGGCCGTTGGATCAAGTAAAATTGATGGCCAGGATCTCTTGCCTTAGGACGAATGACGTCGTCCCATTTAAGTGATATTGGGTCGGTCTCAGGGATGGACGGGTCGATACGAAACGGGTCGCGAGGGGGACCTGGGACCGTTGGATTAAAGCAGACAAACGGCTCAGATTGAGTGCCCTTAAACGGCGTCGTTTGATTTAATGAATGGTTTGAACTGGACCATCGGATTTGTTCGATCAACGGCCCTGATTGAGGGCCTGGAAACGACGTCGTTTCGACGTTTCTGAGACCAGCCTCCTGTGGCCTGGGCCAGACGTGGTTTGGGCCTGGGTCTTTTGCATTTTTAGCCACTTTCCCATTTTTCTTACTTAGCCAATACTTAATCTAAACACATTTTATCAAATTAAAAGAGATGAAAATACACACCTATTAATTAGCACATAAATAATTAAGCAAGTTACACATTTTAAATTACTCAAATGACAACGGATACTAATGCATATTTTTTTGTAATTTCTCTTCTAACCGCTTTATGGCTAATTAATTCCTAAATGCACGCAACACATATTTTTGTATTTTTAATCGATTTAAAGAAATAAACACATACGTACAAATGCTAAAGAAAGATGACACATAATCCACAAAAATCAAATGCAACACAAAACTATTTTATTTTATATTTTGGGAGTAATTACTGTGAGAGCAAAAATCACATGCTCACAGCTGCCCCTCTTTGCCCGGAAACACGAAGAGTTTTTTGCGCAAAGATAGGTGAGCAGATATAAGCGATTTTTGCTCGTTGGAACACTCCGGGTGAAGCATTTTTTGGAAAAAGGTTGACCGAGCCTTTGCTTCGGGAGGCCTCCTACATATCCTGGGCTAAACAGGAATCAGGTCAATGTAGTTCGGGAAGTTTTGGGTAGCTGGGACTACCGTGGGATTGTGGTTTTGCTGTTATGGCTGCTGCGTGTTGTATGCTTTTATTGCCACTGCTTCGCCGATCTCCTTATTACACCGTGCAAAAAATAGAAAACAAGAGACTAAGCTAGCCTATAGATCATGAGATCTCATCTATCTTCCTTAGTCTTGTCGTTCTGCCTTCTTGTTGTCTTGTGTTTCTTTTGGTGTCTTTCTTTTGAGAGCTTCGGCTGACACTGGCTTTTGCTTCTCTGAACGCCAGATTTCATCGTTTGGCTCCATTTGCTGGGGTTAGAGCTTTCCGCTGAGTCCGCCGTGCTGGGGAATAGACAAAGTTTGCGGGCTGATCCTTTTCATTTCACCTTGTCTTTCTTTTGACTTATGCACTTGACTTTGTGTCGGGACTCTTGGTGTAATTTTAAGTTGCAGAGTTGGTTACTGGTTTCAAACCCGCCATCTGGCATTTTACTGGCTACTGTCGCCTTTCTTATGAATTTGGATTTGTGCTGGGGATCTTTGGTGTAACCTTC
>MU768300.1:248908-267308 GCA_026770625.1 Nicotiana glauca
TTTAATAAATTTTAATTTTCAATTTCCTTAATAATTTCAGAAAAACAATTTAACAGAAAAATTCTTTTATTCAGGTTCTAGACCTCGGATTTCGACTCCGGGCACATGCCCGAGTCCCATATTTTTCTACGGACCTTCCGGGACCGTCCAATCTCGGGCCCGGGTCCGTTTACCAAAAATATTGACCAAAGTCAACTATAATCATATTAATATCAAAATTCTTCAAATTTTTCACAGAATTCACATATTCCAACACAAAATTTTTTTTGGCTATGCGCCCGGACTGCGCATGCAAATCGAGTCAATATAAAATGAGGTTTTCAAGGCCTCGGAAGCACGAAACAGATGAGGAAAATAGGTGATGACCCTTTGGGTCGTAATAAACAGAAAATGAGGAATTGGACTTGGAGTTTTGCTGGTTTCGTTATTGTCAAGTGATGTTGTCCTGTACTGAAAATTGTTAGCTGAGCCCTATCACTTTGTTTGTTTAAGAGGTAAATTCAAAAGAACACCTTTGTATTTTGTTATATTTAGTGATGAATGAATTCTTATCTCCTCTTTGAAATCATGTTTAAATGTTTATTCACTATTTAATTTTTTATAATAAGTTTGTTGTTTGAATTTTATAATAATTTTGTTTCTTTTGGATCTTTCTGTATTATTTCTATTTTTTTGTTCGAAAATGCCTTACGTTGGTTCAGGTGTTTGGATTCGTCTTTTGTCTATTTGAGTAAATATCATAGAGATATTATTTTTATTATTAATTTCGCCTTGTCCTTTTGATGCTTTGTGTGAATAATCATGCTATTATGTTAGCCCATTATCAAAATGCTGGAAGTTATAAAGAAGCAACTTGAAAATACTTGTACAGTAATTTTTAGGCGATATCTTATGTGGTGAATTTGATAAGATTACTGAACTACCCAAATAAATAAATAAATTGCAACAAAGATGTGTAAATGTTCTCCTCATTCTGATGGAATAAATATTATTGCCTAAAAAGGCTTTCATCTACTGACTTTGGTTTTTTTTTTTTTTGTGATTTCCATCTTCAAGAATCTTTTAGAGATCGGATCTCGTTTGTCCATTTATAATTGCTATACCATCTCTTCATCTCTATACTTCCTTCCAAAAATTCCATTTTCCACAACCCATGACCCTCACTTAATTACTTTTAATCCTTTAGAAACTAAGGTGTGCTATTTAGCTGAATTTTTCATGGCCCTCGCAAAGTTAAAAATGCGCAGTTGCTTTAGGCACGTTATTTTAATAATTTACCTTCCCAAAATTGGATGCGCATTTATGTGACCCAAATACAAATTTCAACAATGTTAGATGAAATATGTCGAGAGCCGCGAGTGCATTTATGTGATGTGGTTCAAAACGTATTTTAAATGATGTTGCAATTTTTTCTTGAAAAATAATTAAATCGGTTGTAAAGTTAAAATTGAACCATAGGTTAAACATGTATTAAAATCATATAGTAGGTCAATTATGATAGTTTAAGCGACTGTGCTAGAACCACGGAATCTGGGGGGGCCTAACATCTTCCCTCGGGTTAACAAAATTCTTTATCCAAAATTTTTGGTTCGCAAACTTCACAAGGAAAGTCGAATTTTCCTCGATTTGGGATTTAAAATAGACCGGTAACTTGGGACACCAATTAAACTATCCCAAGTGGCGACTCTGAATTGAATAAATAATCACATTTTGAATAATTTCACTTAAAGTGAAAAAACTTCCTTATACACTATCCTTTTGGGGTGCTGTAGGAAAAAAGGAGGTGTGACACTACTCCTTTGGTTATAGGTGGAATACCAGGTATTTGCTCTATGTGATCGTTCTTCTCCTTGAGCTGTTTCTGTAAAGTTAGTACTAAACTTTGTAAATCAGAATAAATTGGAATACCTGACCTTCCATCACGAGATTCGCTGGGAGTTTCTCCACTACCCAATTTGCAAGTCCCGAGCGTGGATTTTCTATGATTGCGATTTTGTTCAGAGGTGGAGTTGGTCGTACTGTTGGTAACCCACTAACAAAAGCTTGAAGAGCATTATTGACTTGTTCTGTGATTAATTTCTTCAATGCTTCATCAATAGCTTGATCATCCCCATGTTGGTCATTCGCATGTGATATAGATCTGTCAGGTGACCTTTCCCGGTATAGTTGAGGAGAGCTTCTGTTGAAGGGACTGGAGTTCCATCCTTTTGTTAATTTTGCTGGTTCAACGGGTGTTGCTAATTTTGTTGGTTGTTGTCGTTAGTAGTCGACATGATTTTTTTTATAGAAAACAAAATTTGGAAAGTGAATAGATTATCGGGTTCCCGGTAACGGAACCAATTTGTTTAACTAAAAGATAGGAATTTCAGTCAAAGCCTATTTTTAGAAGTACTCGGGCTACTGATAATCAAGAAAATCAATATTCTCATAATAACAAAGGTAATTCGAATATGAAATAGCAAAGTAATAGAAAGCAAAAGAAAGTAATTATATTCCAATAATAATAAGAACGTGTCCATACATATGACATTTCTTTCCCTTATATAGTGATCTCCAAGTACAACGTCTTTTCCCTATTATGACCAAGTCATTATGAGCATTAGTGACATTAATTAAACATTATAATTGGCAATCGTAACTATCTCGTGAAGATTTTTGTAATTATCCATGCTCATTAATGGAAGACCAATGAATCCTCCCTTTTTACTGTCTTGGTTCATTCCACCAGTGCCTCTTCAAATCGTTAAAGAGGCTTGAGCAACCAATTTTTCTCATCTCGTGGGTGTTTTGCTCGTATGTATTAAGACTCACGTCCTTTTTAAATGCTTTTCTCCATCTGTCACTTTTCTAATGATCCACGTGTCTTGCCATGTCATCCACATAATTAATTCTACGTATAATATTCATTTTCTCCAATACATTGTTGTTATTCAGTTGGTATGATATTTTTGTTCAACCTTAAAATGGATAATAATTAAATTTGTAAGCAGTTTTAAGAATATGTCGATTGATTCAATACAAGTAATCAAAAATGTTATATAAATGAATCAAAGATAAAATAAATAACCGAGCTATTTTTGACGTTAATTCTAGGCTCGAATTTAAGCTTAACAATAGTTCTGCCCTCGATTTGGAGCCAAATATGTAAGAAGAACTATTATTAAAATAAGAATTTTTCAATAGCTAGAAAGTAGAGAAATAGATTTGTGTTACCTTGATATGCATGTTACACTGTGTATTGAATGAAAAAGCTTCCCCTTTTTATAGTAGGAGAGTTTCATCCCTAGCACAACTCTAAAAAAGATAAAAACAAATCCCACTTTCTTGTCAATTACTAATATGCTACCAACATCGGGAGAGATTCGCGCCGTGATATCCAGTTGGGTGCGGATATCACGGCTTTCTTGTTAGTCGTGTGCAACCATTCTCAGCACTTTCTGAGGTTTATGAGCTCACTCTAGGTCCGGGGGTGTTGTCTTTCTAGGCCCGGTGGCGAGAACTTCGTTCGGTCCCTGGTACGAGAAGTCCCTGGCTGATCCCATGCAGCCATATCTTCGCTTTGCTTGACCTACCAGGCAATCGGGATATATCTTACCCTCAGTTTTACCCGTATACAGATGGTTCCATTGTTTCTGAGAGAGTGGGTTTGCCGAACCGATGAGAAAGGATAGATGTTCCCCGGTTCCTTCGTACATTACACCGAGACGACGAAGAAGTTGAAACGTCCCATCAGCCGCATCGTTCTGACTTCAGACACATGTCAACTATCAGTTAGTTACCTTCAAATGTTAAACATCGGTAATGATTACATTTTCTCCTATAAAAGCTTCGACCTTTTGTACCTTTTCCACTTTCCGATCTTAGCTCTTATCTTCGAATTCCCTAGAACCTTCCAACTCTTTTAAATCTTCATCTTTTTTCCTCTAACCTTCAAATTTTCATAATTGTTCATAAGTTTTTATCCAGATCCTACCTTCAAACCTTTATATATTTTCTTGGATTTTCAACCTAGAAACTCATATCTTCACTCTCAAACTTCAAATCTTCATAAATGTTTTCCAAACCATCATATATTTTTCAATTTTATGATGGCCAACACTTCCAAATCAGTTTCTCGGTAGGTTGCTTCTTCATCTTCTCAGCCGACCACAGGTACCGAGGCAGTCGTGCCTGAAGTGGTTGTTCTCGAGACGGCTGCTCCTGAGGCAGTTACTCCCAAAGTGGCTGCCACTGAATCAACCTAGAGCCCCTATATAAAAAGTTTTATTCTCGGGGCCTGGTCGGTTTTATAAGACTTCAAAGTCGAGAAGACCTCATCCAAACAAGATGAATATGAAGGGGCATCGAGGTATATATGCTTTATCGCCGAAGATACCCTTCCAATTATCTGAGAGGACTATAACTGGGAGGTAAGGATGTGGTAGTTGAGCCTGAGAACGATATCACCACTCATATGGAGGGGTATTTAAATGTTTGCACTTATCCATTCACACTAGTCCGAGTAGACTCAGTTATTTTGGACTTTTGCAAGAGATACGAGGTGTGCCTTAGGCAAATCCACCCATCTCTTTGGAGAATCGTTATCTTCCTCCATTACTTTGTGAATGGGGGAGGGACTAATTAATCTCACTCGTCGGGCCAGCAAGACCCCTTTTTTGAGCATTGATGAGGATCGAGACCCAGGCTGGCAGAGTGAGTTCGTTCGGGTGAAGACTGAAGATTCAATCCCTCCCGAGTTTCTGCCATTCCCCGAGAAGAGGAATGCATCTCTTAAGTGTACATTTTCCTTAAGTATCGATTTAGTATTTGTTACATTTCTCATCATCAGTATTTATGATCGGGCAGCTGTTGCCCAGGTTTCCAAAGCGCTTATTCGATTCAAGGATTGGACTGATGGTATTCACAAGCAAATATCGTATTTTGAGTGCTCGTGGCACAAGCTTCAAGAGGCCGATGCGAGGCCCATTCACATGGTAAGGCTTTTCTTAGAATAGTTACTATTATGCCCCATACATACATAACGCTGACCCTTTCTCTTTCCTTCGCAAGTTTTCCTAAGACCACTAAACTTAGATCATTGAAAAGGGGCGAGTCCCTATACATTAATCCCTCCATTACGGGACAAGCTGGGGCTGCGGCGGAGGAGAAGAAAAAGAGGAAAAGAAAGTCTTTAGGCTCCCCGGGTCTTGAGGTGAAGCCAAAGAAGAGGGCGACTTCCCGGGCTCATAAACACAAGAAGAGCACCAACTCAGGGTGTCAGATTTTGACTCACTTATACGGCTCAGGGATGGTCTGAAAAAGATGACATTTTCATTGCTCATGGGTCGACCCTTGCCATGGAGCAGGCAGTAGTAGGGGATAAGAACCATGAGGAATACCTCCCCCCAAATCGAGAGGTCGAGACAGAGGTGGGGGCTGAGACCTCTAGAGAATTTGCTTATATTTCGAAGGAGGCGACCGGTATAATAGATATCATGAAGACGCCCTCCTACATGGATTACATGCTTGAGGAGGCCCAAGAAGGAAAAGAGAAGTCAAGTGAAGGGGCTCATGAAACGGACAATCCTCTTCACTTAATTTTCGATGGCATGGACTCAACCACTTTGGAAGACTTTTTTGGGCTGGACGACTTGGAGGTTCCGAAGAAAGACATGTCTTTGGAAGATGGTGGACCACATTTGAGCCCAAAATTGGTGAAGCAGTTTCCTGCTTCAAGTGTGGAACCTGGCCATAAGAGATCACTCATTCTTATAATCTTGGAGGATGATCGAGTTCTGTCTGATCCAGTGGGCATAGCCAGCTACCTTCGATGCGTGGTGAGCAAGGAGGACCAGTAAAAGATGAATAAGGTAGGCACGTTGTATCCCTTCAAAGGGGAGCAACATGCGCTTAACCGGTTAAGGCATCAATAATCCCTATCGAATTCTACTTAATCTTTCCTATCTCTTACTGTTTCTGTTGTTTTGCAGGCCTCGGTACTTCACCATGAGAGCCTCATCTGGTATCGCTTCAAAATCAACCCAATCAATATAAGAACTTTCTTTAATTAAGGAGTTTAAACTTAAAAGGTAATGGGTAGAAAACTAAGGAAAGAAATCAAGTAACCATCATGTGCAAAGTAAGCAATTAGGGGTAAATACATAGGGGTGCAACTAAGGAAAGAATTAATGAAGAATCTTTGAAATACACGATTAACCAAATAAGGTAAGAAAGAGAATAAACCAACCAGTACATAGTAAATCAAGGAGTCAGGGATTTGAAATTATAAATAAACTAAGTTAGAAATAGGAGAATCGAAAGGCTAAGGGAAAGTTCTCAAATCAACCCAAGAATCAGGGAAATCAATAAAACAAGGAAAGAATCAATCAGCCTTATACAAGGTGCTCTGAAATTAGTCCCAAATTGAAGGTCATTTTAGAGGGAAACTCAGCATATAAAAGAGTATATAAGTATTAAGAAGGCAAGGCAGAATTTAGGACAAAGAGAAACATCATATAGTAGCAAACACAGATAGTCACATAGGTCGATTTCAGTTACTTAGTAACAAAGAAGAGAAAGTATCAAATAGCATGCCAAAGGGTCAAGTAAAAGACCTTATAGAGTTTAGCAGGAAGTTAGAATAATATAAAGAAACAAAATATCCAGAAATTCAATCGAGTAGTAGATGAAACAACTTTTAGAAACTTGAACAGGTTCAAAGAAATTAGGGCTTTGAAACCAAACAAGTTCAGAGATGAAGAACAAGTAAATCACATAGCAAATAGTTTCAAAACTCAAATGAATCCCCAAATTTAGGGTTTTCCCCGTCAATCGAGTATAGAGATGAAAACAAGTAAATCTGGCAGAAATACTAATGAAATAAGTTCAGAAATCTCAAAAAGGAACTAAGACTTTTAACATGCATAATCCAGTAGAAGAACAACATATAGAAACACAGTAGAAGAACAACATAAGAAACACAATAGAAGAACAACGTAAGAAACACAGTAGACATGTTTAAAAAATCAGAAGAGATTCGAAACAAAGTAACGAAAAACCCTAAATTAGAAAAGACAAAGTTTCTAAAAGTAGAATTTTGAAAGAAACCATGAGAAAACATTTAGTAGCTTAGAGAAAACAAAGATCTACAACATATCTAAAAGAATCAGAAGAACCTTGAAGGTTAGGATTTCAGAAGAACTCAGATGGTGAGAAAGGCATGGAAGGTCATTGATCTAAGCAAGAGAAACCAAGAGCAGGCTTGAATAGCCATGGCTGGGCAGAGCAAGGTCAGAGATGATCGGAGATAGACATAGAACTAGAAGCACCCGAGGTTTGGACCAAGCTTCTTCAAGGTCTGACCTCTAAATCATCATAATTGAGCATGGAGGAGTCATATGAGGCAGGTACATGCCTTTAATAGCTTTGGAAGCCATGGATTCAGGTGATTTGGGTGGTGGTTAAAGATGGCGGCTAAGGTTTGAGAGGGAGTTTGAGAGAAAATTAGAAAGAGGGGGATTTCAAAGGCGGCTACCGGTAAGAAATGGTTAGGGTTTAGGGGGTAATGGAAAATTAAAAAGGAAAGATTAAAGGGTGGTCGTTGATCATTTTATTCAATGGCCTGGATTGAATGGGGATTCGGGCGGGTTATTTTAAAAGGGTCATGGGTCGGGTAGACTAGGATTTGGGTCAGGGTAATTGGGTTTTAGAATTGGGTTTAATTGGGGGTTGATTTTGGGGCTACAATTGAAATAAATGGGGCTAGTATTTAAATAACCACTTTTCCCTTATCTAATTTTATAAAATAGTAAAATGACTTTTGGAAATAAATTAAATTCACTAAAATTATTAATAATACATAATTATCAAATGAAAAATACTAGAGTCAATTTTATAATTATAAACACAATTAAACCTTAAAAGAGGCTAATATTGCAATTATATGCAATTTAGCTTTTAAAATGCTAAATAAATTTATAAAAATATGCAAAAATTATGTTAGCTATATTATAGCATAGGATCTAATAAATAAATCACCAAAATGTTATTTTTGGGAGTAATTATTGGGTTTTTTCTTATAAATAGGGCAATAAATTGATTTAAAAATCTTTTAAAAATTAAGGGAAAATAGTAAAAGATTGGGACATACTTATATATTCATATAAAGGCTATTTTGAAGGTATTTTGCATATTAAAATATACAGGGAAAAATTGGGTATCAATAGTTGCCCCCTCTTTACCCGGGAAGGATGAAAGAGTTATCAAGCAAAGATATGATGACTAATTTTGACCTGGCGAAATGGTTTGAAGAGGAATTAGGTCTTGCCCTGAATTCTGAGTAGCCTACATATCCCTGGTCTTATAGAAACCAGGCCGTATGAAGTTCAGGATCCGCCGGTGGAGTATGCCGATGGAGACTTTCAAAAACGGACGTAAAATTTAGGACGGGGTGAATGGTTGAAGTCTAATAGGGCTGCGGGAACTAGAGCGAAATTGCTCCTGTCGAGAGGGTCGTTTCTCGCGGGTTCACCTGCAAATAAGTAATACAAGCATATGTGGTGCGTAAATTTAAACGTGATGCAATCGGACCATGGATGTTGTCTTTGGACGGTTAGGATGACGTCCTTAGACCATGATGTCTTGGGCCATGAAGCGTATAATAAAGGATTTTCAGGCCATGAAATGATGCTCTCGGGCTATGAGAATGATGCCTCCGAACCATGATTCCTTTTATAATGATATGCAAAAGTTTAAAGGAATCCTCAGGCCATGGCATGGCGTTCTCGGGCTATGCAAATGGTGCCTCCGAACAATGATGCCTTTGGACAATTTGGCAATTTTCAGCCCATGAAATGCAGTATTTGGCGATCTTTCAGCCCATGAGATGTAAAAGGTGGCGATCTTTCAGCCATGCAAGCGTAAATAAAGTGGTGATCGTTTAGCCATGCAAGCGTAAATAAAGTAGCGATCTTTCAGCCATGCAAATGTAAATAAAGTGGCGATCTTTTAGCCATGCAATCGTAAATAAAGTAGCGATCTTTCAGCCATGAAGATGTAAATAAGGTGGCGATCTTTCAGCCATACAGATATAAATAAGGTGGCGGTCTTTCAGCCATGCAGATGTAAATAAGGTGGCAATTTTTTAGTCATGCAAGCATAAATAGAGTGGAAATCATTTAGCCATGCAGGCATAAATAGAGTGACGATCTTTCAACCATGCAGAATATAAATAAGGTGGCGATCTTTCAGCCATGCAGAATGTAAATAAGGTGGCGATCTTTTAGCCATGCACAATGTAAATAAGGTGGTTATTTTTCAGCCATGCAGAATGTAATTAAGGTGGCAATCTTTCAGCCATGCAAGTGTAGAGGTGGTGATCTTTCAACCATGTAATGCAAATGGAGACAATGTTTAGTCTTGGAAGGCAGAATGGTAGCCTTATGCAATGAAAAAAATATAGATGGAGACAGTGTTTAGTCTTGGAAGGTAGAATGGTAGCCTTACGCAATGCAAAAAATGCAGATGGAGACAGTTTTTAGTCTCGGAAGGCAGAATGGTAGACTTATACAATGCAGAAAATGCAGATGGAGATAGTGTTTAGTCCTAGAAGGCAGGATAGTAGCCTTATGCAATGCAAAAAATGCAGATGGAGACAGTGTTTAGTCTCGGAAGGCAGAATGGCAGCCTTATGCAATGTAGAAAATGTAGATGGCGACAGTGTTTAGTCTCGGAAGGCAGAATGGTAGCGTTATGCAATGCAAAAAATGCAGATGGAGACAGTGTTTAGTCTCTGAAGGCAGAATGGTAGCCATATGCAATGCAAAAATAAAAATAAAATAGCAAATGGTAATAGAGTTTCTTAGCTGATAGTAGGTTGCGACATTGTGACTGCTGGGGACATTGCGATATAGGGAATACCATCGGCGTGGGTGGATAGCAAATGCTGGTAAACGCAAAAAATTTTGAGAGTTGTATATCTAAACAACATTTATCTCGTGAATGTATGGTGTGTTAGATGCTTTCGCAACCCAAGTGTCTGCATCCAAAGAAAAATCGGGTGTTTTCTAGAGTGGAGGTTAGTTCGTATCCCCACTGGTCTTGCTTGACCTGTTCGTCTTTGATCTGGTGATACGGTATGTATCATTTGGGGGTAGCATCATTGAACAAAGCGATTTTGATAATAAACATGCATGAATTTGTAAAAATATGACATAAGTATATATATTTTAAAAAAATATCTTTTAGATGAACTAACGACTGTGACGTGGCTCAAAACATTGCAACCTCTCTTGATACGATATTTTGAGGGTCATCCTCAAAACTTTTCCCCAGTTTAACCGGTTGATGCTTATGACAGCTGTTTGCGATGATTGGCTGAAATTACTTCTGAATTTTGAGGGTCCTCCTCAAAATTCCGCTCCAGTTTCCAATTGCGGATGGGGGGAGGGGGGAATGAAAATTTTATTGAATTGTGATCGAACCCATAAGGCTGTCTACGTATCCCCTCATAAACCGGAATCAGGTCAGACGTATTTCAATTTACATCATATAAGGAAGCATGAAAATCACGCATAGTAACGCTTGACTGTATCTGAATTGATTTGTTTTGGCCAAACTTCTCCGTCCATTTCGACAAGTATAAGGGTGTCACGACCCGGATTTCCCACCATCGGGATCGTGATGGCGCCTACTCGTGGTAGCTAGGCAAGCCAACTTACATACTGTTTCCATTAGTAAAACCATTTTATCGTCAATTTATAGCATCATTAATAATAACAACAATAACTGCGGAAGTCTAACTTTATAAGTCAGAAATAAATGCAAAATGCTCAACAATATTCTATACCCAAGATTTGGTGTCACATACTCACGAACCACTAAGAATAAACTACATATAAAGGTCTGAAAGAAATATAACAGCTGTCTCTTTCGAAAACAATGAGGCAACAGTATAAATGAAAAATATAAGAAAAGACGCCGGGCCTGCGGACGCCTGCAAGGCTACCTCAGTCTCGTGATAAGAAAATCCTGCTCCCGAACTACTGCTGCTACTGCTGCTCAAAACCTGGACCTGTGCAAAAATGCACATAAGTGTAGTATCAGCACAACCGACCCCATGTGCTGGTCAGTGTCTAGCCTAACCCCGGCAAAGTAGTGATGAGGCTAGACTGGACACCACATAAACCTGTGCAGTTATAAATATACAGCGGAAATCGAATACCAAGTAATTAACAACATGGGAGGGGGAAACATTCTATGGGGAAATACAATTAGCAGTAATCCAGAGTAACAACCAAACAGCTTAAAGTCCACAACGAAACAAGAAGTCAATATTCAGACATAACCACAAAGATCAACAACTATTGCGGCATGCAACCCGCTCCATAATTACCATTGTTGCAGTGTGCAACCCGACCCACATTATTTATCATTTATCATTGTTGCGGCGCGCAACCTGCTCCTCAGTATCATTTGTCATTGTTGCGGCGCGCAACCCGCTCCTGAGTATCATTTGTCATTGTTGCGGTGCGCAACCCGCTCCTCAATATCACTTAACAGTCCGAGTCCCCAAGCAACAGTCACAATGAAGGGACACACAGCAGACAAATACATAGAAAACATCCCGACAAGGGAGTACAATTAATAGCTCAATCATACCGGCAAGGGAGCACAATTAACAGTTCAGTCATCACGGCAAGGGAGCACAACTAATAGTTCAATCATCCCGGCAAGGGAGAATACATTAAATACTTATGTCCCGGCAAGGGAATAATCAACAACGTTTCCTTTTTTTCCTTACATCACTTATCTTATAATTCACTTTACTATTCTGAGCCAACGCTCCAAAGAATTTAATGATCATTTACTGTTCACACGTTATTCACAATATATAGACATCCTCCAATAACATGGAATTCACAGCCAGCTCATGATAATCACATTATAAGGACTCACGGTCATGCTAGACACCAATGTATAGATACTCGTCACCATGCCTATACATCGTACTCGATCATATAGCAATTAGCAACAAGACTCAACTCCTATTCCCTCAAGCTTGGGTTAGACCAAACACTTACCTCAAAGCCTTGAAATCCGCTTAATCCTCAACTATTGCTTTACCTCGTGATTCAACCTCCAATTCAGTGATATCTAGGTATAATCAATTTAATAATATCAATAAAGACTCAATGGTAACAACCCATAACCTAGATATGAATTTCCTAGCATTATTCCAAAAATCCCAAAAGTAGACACCGGGCCCACATGGTCCAAACTCGAGGCTCAGACCAAAATAAATTGACCCATACTCCCACAAGGTCATATATATAATTTGTTTTAAGATTCGACCCCAATTGCAGAAAATCTGCTATGTTTCTATGTGCAAAAACATCCCGAACAACCTCTGAAACACTCCCGAGCCCTCGGGGCTCCAAACCAACTATGCACACTGACTCAAAAATATCATACGAACTTCCTCGAGCGGTCAAATTGCTAAAATAACATCAAAATCATTGCATCAAGACTCAAGATCATCATTATCCTTTCAAAATTCATAAACTTCCAACTTTAGACATTTAGGTCCGAAACACGTCAAACGACGTCCGATTTCAACCAAACTTTACAGGAAGCGCTTAAATAATATATAAGGCTTGTACCGGGCATCAGAACCAAAGTACGAGCCCCATACCGTAGTCTTTTAATCAATTTTCATTTCCATTTTCCTTAATAATTTCAGAAAAATAATTTAACAGAAAAATTCTTTTACTCAAGTTCTAGATCTCGGATTTCGACTCCGGGCACATGCCCGAGTCCCATATTTTTCTACGGACCTTCCGAGACCATCCAATCTCGGTTCCGGGTCCGTTTACCAAAAATTTTGACCAAAGTCAACTATAATCATATTAATATCAAAATTCTTCAAATTTTTCACAGAATTCACATATTTCAATACAAAAATTTTTTCGGCTACGCGCCCGGACTGCGCACCCAAATCGAGGAGATAGAAAATGAGGTTTTCAAGGCCTCGGAAGCACAGAACAGATAAGGAAAATAGGTGATGACCCTTTGTGTCGTCACATCCTCCTCCTCTAAAACAATCGTTCGTCCTCGAACGGACAAAAGAAAGAAGTACCTGAGTCGGGGAGAAATATGGGTAACGGCTCCGCATATCGGACTCGGACTCCTAGGTCGATGCCTCAGGAGACTGACCTCTCCACTGGACACGCACTGAAGGAAAACTCTTCGACCTCAACTGTCGAACCTGTCGGTCTAGAATAGCTATCGACTCCTCCTCGTAAGATAAATCCTTGTCCAACTGGACAGTGCTGAAGTCTAACACATGTATAGGATCGGCGTGATACCTCCGAAGCATAGACACATGGAAAACTGGATGCACGACTGATAAGCTAGGTGGCAATGCAAGTCTATAAGCCACCTCTCCCACTTGATCAAGAATCTCAAACAAACCAATGTACCTAGCGCTAAGCTTGCCCTTCTTTCCGAACCTCATCACGCCCTTCATAGGCGACACCCAGAGCAATACCCGCTCACCAACCATGAAATCTACATCTCGGACCTTACGGTCTTCATAACTCTTCTGCCTAGAATAAGCTGAACACAGCCTCTCCTGAATAGTCTTGACCTTATCTAAGGCCTCCTGAACTAAGTCTGTACCCAACAACCGAGCCTCTCCCAGCTCAAACCATCCAACTGGAGACCGACATCGCCTACCATACAATGCTTCATATGGAGCCATCTGAATGCTGGACCGGAAGCTATTATTGTAGGCGAACTTTGCTAAAGGCAAAAACTGGTCCCACGAGCCTCAAAAGTCAATGACACAAGCTCAGAGCATATCTTCCGAAATTTGAATAGTCCGCTCGGACTAACCGTCCGTTTGAGGATGGAATGATGTGCTTAACTGAACCTGAGTGCCTAACTCTTGCTGAACCGCTCTCCAGAAGCGCGAGGTAAACTGCGTACCCCGATCTGAGAAGATGGATACCGGCACCCCATGAAGGCGAACAATCTCCCGGATATAAATCAGCTAACCTCTCGGATGAATAGGAGACTGCTACTGGTATGAAATGCACTGACTTTGTCAGCCTATCAACAATGACCCAAATACCATCAAACTTCTTCCGAGTCAATGGAAGTCCAGTAATGAAATCTATGGTAATCCACTCCCACTTCCACTCGGGAAGCTCAATCCTCTGAAATAAGCCACCGGGTCTCTGATGCTCATACTTGACCTGCTGACAGTTCAAACACCGAGCGACATACGCAACAATGTCCTTTTTCATCCTACGCCACCAATAATATTGTCGCAAGTCCTGATACATCTTCGCGGCGCCTGGGTGAATAGAATACCGAGAACTATGGGCCTCCGCTAAGATCAACTCTTGAATCCCATCGACATTGGTCACACAAACTCGCCCCTGCAATGTCAACACCCCGTCGTCACCTAAGTTTACCTTCGTGGCACCTCCACGCTGCACCGTGTCTCTCAGGACATACAAATGGGGATCATCAAACTGCCACTCACAGATACGCCCCAATAGAGAAGAACGAGCTACCATGCAAGCCAACACTCTGCTAGGCTCAGAAATATCTAATCTCACAAATCGGTTGGCCGAACATCTAAAGCAAGCGGTCTCTGGCTGACCGGAATATAAGCGAGACTACCCATGCTGGCAGACTTTCTACTCAATGCATCGGCCACTACATTGGCCTTACCTGGATGATATAAGATAGTAACATCATAAACTTTCAACAACTCTAGCCATCTCCTCTGCCGCATATTCAACTCCTTCAGCTTGAACAAGTACTGAAGGCTCTTGTGATCCGTGTATACCTCGCACGCCACACCATATAGATAATGCCTCCAAAATTTTTTAAGGCATGAACAACCGCTGCCAACTCTAGGTCATGAACCGGATAATTCTTCTCATTTATTTTCAACTGTCTCGAAGCATAGTCAATTACTTTGCCATCCTGCATCAATACCGCTCCAAGCCCAGTACGGGAAGCATCACAATAGACTGTGTAAGGCCCTGAACCCGTGGGCAAGATCAACACTGGTGCCGTAGTCAGAGCTGTCTTGAGCTTCTGAAAGCTCGCCTCGCACTCATCTGACCACTTGAACTGGGCACCCTTCTGGGTCAACCTGGTCATCGGGGCTGCAATAGAAGAGAACCCCTCTACGAACCGACGGTAGTAACCTACTAATCCCAAGAAACTTCGAATCTCGGTCACCGAAGCTGGTCGACGCCAATTTTTGACTGCCTCAATCTTCTTTGGGTCCACCTGAATACCCTCTACTGATATAATATGACCCAGGAATGCAACCGAACTCAACCAGAACTCGCATTTTGAAAACTTGGCATATATCTAATTATCCTTCAGAGTCTGAAGACCCACTCTGAGGTGCTGCTCGTGCTCTTCCTAGCTGCGGGAGTACACCAGGATATCGTCTATAAAGACTATCACGAACAGTATAGATAAGGCCTGAACACTCGGTTCATCAACTCCATAAATGCTGCTGGGGCATTGGTCAACCCAAAAGACATGACTAAGAAATCGTAGTGCCCATACCGAGTGCGAAATGCTGTCTTAGGAATGTCAGACGACCTAATCTTCAGCTGATGGTAGCCAGACCTCAAGTCTATCTTTGAGAACACCCTTGCTCCCTGGAGCTGGTCGAACAAATCATCAATCCTCGGTCGTGGATACTTATTCTTTATCGTCTTTTTGTTTAATTGCCAGTAATCAATACACATCCGCATTGAACTATCCTTCTTCTTCACAAATAATACCGGCGCAAAATAAGATCAAAGCTTCTCTACCATAAGCCAGAACAGTACCTGCACCTCCACCTCTAATACCTTTACCTCTACCTCTCGCATCTCTACATCCACCTCTAATACCTTTATCTCCACAAAGTCTCCGAAGAAGTAGCTGATTTATCACTGGTCTGTGTTGCTGATCCGACCAAGAAGCGGCACACGACCTCGCTATTCGCGAACGAACGGAGTAGAAATTCAGTCAGCATTTGAGAAATCAATCGCACGACAAGAAAGAATAAATGAGAGGTTTTCCTAACTCAATAGACTCTGAGGAACAAGTACAGACGTCTCCGTACCTACCCCTCAGACTCTACTAAGTTTGTTCGTGAGTTGTGAGACCTATGTAACCTAGTGCTCTGATACCAACTTTTCACGACCCGGATTTCCCACCATCGGGATCGTGATGGCGCCTACTCGTGGTAGCTAGGCAAGCCAATTTACTCACCGTTTCCATAATCAAACCATCATGTGTTCAATTTAATAGCATAAAATAATACTAATAATAGCTGCGGAAGTCTAGTTTTATATGCCTAAAATAAATATGAACTGCTCAACAATATCCTCTACCCAAGATTTGGTATCACAAGCTCACGAACCACTAAGAATAAACTACATGTAATGGTCTGAAAGAAATATAACAACCGTCTGTCTCGAAACAATGAGACTACAGTATAAATCAAAAGCATTAGAAGAGACGCCGGGCCTGCGGATGCCTGCAAGCTGCCTGGGTCTCGTAGTAATGAAATCCTGCTATCGAACTACTGCTGCTGCTGCTCCTCAAAACCTAGACCTGTGCAAAAATGCACAGAAGTGTAGTATTAGCACAACCGACCCCATGTGCTGGTAAGTGCCTAGCCTAACCCCGACGAAGTAGTGACGAGGCTAGACTGGACACCACATAAACCTGTGCAGTTATAAAATATACAGCGAAAAATCGAATATCAAGAAAATCAACGACATGGGAGAGGGAACATGCTGCGGGGAAATACAAATAAATAGTAATCTAGAGTACAACCCAAAAACAGCTTAATTCCACAGTGAAATAAGAAAATCACTATTCAGACTTAACCACAGATATCAACAACTGTTGCGGTGTGTGCACCCGTTCCATAATTATAATCGTTGCGGCGCGCAACCCGCTCCACAATTACCATCGTTGCGGCGTGCAACCCGATCCACAATTACCATCGTTGCGGCGTGCAACCCGATCCATAATTACCATCGTTGCGGCGTGAAACCCGATCCATAATTACCATCGTTGCGGCGTGCAACACGATCTACAATTACCATCGTTGCAACATGCAACCTGATCCGTAATTACCATCGTTGCGACGTGCAACCCGATCCATAATTACCACCGTTGCGGAGTGTAACCCGATCCATAATTACCATCGTTACGGCGTGCAACCCTATCCATAATTACCATCGTTGCGGCGTGCAAGCCGATCCACAATATCATTTAACAGTCTGAGTCCCCAAGCAACAGTCATAATTAAGGGACACACAGCAGAGAAATACATAGCAAACATCTCGGCAAGGGAGTACAATTAACAGTTCAACCATCCCGGCAAGGGAGCACAATTAATAGATCAATCACCCCGGCAAGGGAATACGGTTAACAATTCAATCATCCCGGCAAGGGAGAATACAATAAGTACTTATGTCCCGGCAAGGGAATAATTAACAACGCTTTCTTTTTCTTACTTTTCTTATCTCACGATATCACTGGAGCCCAAGCTCCAATAAATTCTTATCTCATATTCCATCACAAACAACAATATAACGACATCCCAATGAGGGAACAAAACATCATCTAAAATATTCCGGCAAGGGGGTTACCATGAGCCAATTAGTTCCCACATCTAACTACCATATTGATTCCAACATCTAACCACCACAGCTATTACCAGCCTATCACCACACTTAACTACCTCAGTTATATATAACCGACTACCACACTTAACCACCTCAGTTACATCTAACCCACTACCACACCCAACCACCTTATCTATAACTAACTTGTTACAGTACTTAATCACCTCGGCTATAACCCTAAGCTTTACCTAACGCAAGGAAACATCACCCTAAGAATTCGTAATATCAATTAAGAACACAACACTAGGGAATCAAAACTTAACCACAGCACGCCAAGAGGGCAACATAATGATCTCTCCTCTTTCTCACTTTTACTTCACAATTCTTTTCAAATAATTGCTCTAGAGGTTCAATTATCACTTGTACTTTCACAATTCGTTCTACAACTGGAGCCAACGCTCCTCAATGACACANTTTTGAAATCCGCTTAACCTTCAACTATTGCTTTACCTCGTGATTTAACCTCCAATTCGCTCGAACCTAATCATAATTTGTTCAAGTACTTTAATAAACACTATATGAATTGGTTTGAATGCATAAAAATGGTTTTCCCAAGTTTTACTCAAAAATTCCCAAAATGCCCCCCGGGTCCATGTGATCAAAACCTGAGGTTCGAATTAAAACCTGATTACTCATTCCCCCACGAACTCAGATATGTGATTTGTTTTGGAATCGGACCCCAAATTGAGGTCCAAAAC
>MU768300.1:268596-280590 GCA_026770625.1 Nicotiana glauca
AAAATCCTTGTTTTGAAGTTGAAATTGTGTTTAAAGATGTTAAGGAGTAAAGAAAATACAGTAGAAATCACTTACCAATCGTTTTGGAGAAGAAGAATTGTTTGGAAAATCGCCTCTTATGATCTGGTTTTTGAAAAAGTGTAAAATAGCTGAAAATTTCGATTTTTATATAGTTTACTGGAGGCTGGCGTGGACCGCACAAAAATGCCATGCTGCCGCGCCAAAAAGGGAAGAAAAAACTGCTCTCTGAACCTACCCAGCGCGGACCGCACTGTTTTGGTACGCAGCCGCGCTAATCAAACTCAACCCAACGCCTTCTCTGAACCTGGCCACGCGGACCGCATAGAAATGCATTGCGGCCGCGCGGCTTCCAGCGCGGACCGCACTGTTTTGGTACGCGGCCGCGCTGGCTGAGCCTAACCAAACGCCTTTCTGAACCCGTCCATGCGAACCTCGCAAAAATGCATCGCGGCCGCGTGGGACCTGCTGCACTGCAACATATGATATTTTTAAGCCTAAGGCATCCTGGGACCTACTCAAAACTCACCCGAGCCCTCGGGGCTCCAAACCAAACATACACATAACTCCAAAAACATCCTATGGACTTGCTCGCGCGATCAAATCGCCAAAATAACATCATTTACATAGAATCGAGCCTCAAAGCTCATGATTTTCATTTCAAAACTCATAAACTTTCCAACTTGGAACTTATAGTCCGAAACACGTCAAACAACGTCCGGTTTCAACCAAACTTTACAGGAAGCGCTTAAACAATATATATAAGACCTGTACCGGGCGTCGGAACCAAATTACAAGCCCGATACCATAGTCTTTTAATAAATTTTCATTTTCATTTTCCTTAATAATTTCAGAAAAATAATTTAACAGAAAAATTCTTTTACTCAGGTTCTAACCTCGGATTTCGACTTCGGGCACATGCCCGAGTCCCATATTTTTCTACGGACCTTCCCGGACCGTTCAATCTCGGGCCCGGGTCCGTTTACCAAAAATATTGACCAAAGTCAACTATAATCATATTAATATCAAAATTCTTCAAATTTTTCACAGAATTCACATATTCCAACACAAAAATTTTCCGGCTACGCGCCCGGACTATGCACGCAAATCGAGGCAATATAAAATGAGGTTTTCAAGGCCTCGGAAGCACGGAACAGATGAGGAAAACAGGTGATGACCCTTTGGGTCGTCACATCCAGAAAATAAGGAATTGGACTTGGAGTTTTGCTGGTTCCGTTACTGTCAAGTGATGTTGTCCTGTACTGAAAATTGTTAGCTGAGCCCTATCACTTTATTTGTTTAAGAGGTAAATTCAAAAGAAAACCTTTGTATTTTGTTATATTTAGTGATGAATCAATTCCTATCTCCTCTTTGAAATCATGTTTAAATGTTTATTCACTATTTAATTTTGTATAATAAGTTTTTTGTTTGAATTTTATAATAATTTTGTTTCTTTTGGATCTTTCTGTATTATTTCTATTTTTTTGTTCGAAAATGCCTTACGTTGGTTCAGGTGTTTGGATTCGTCTTTTGTCTATTTGAGTAAATATCATAGAGATATTATTTTTATTATTAATTTCGCCTTGTCCTTTTGATGCTTTGTGTGAATAATCATGCTATTATGTTAGCCCATTATCAAAATGCTGGAAGTTATAAAGAAGCAACTTGAAAATACTTGTACAGTAATTTTTAGGCGATATCTTATGTGGTGAATTTGATAAGATTACTGAACTACCCAAATAAATAAATAAATTGCAACAAAGATGTGTAAATGTTTTCCTCATTCTGATGGAATAAATATTATTGCCTAAAAAGGCTTTCATCTACTGACTTTGGTTTTTTTTTTTGTGATTTCCATCTTCAAGAATCTTTTAGAGATCGAATCTCGTTTGTCCATTTATAATTGCTATACCATCTCTTCATCTCTATACTTCCTTCCACAAATTCCATTTTCCACAACCCATGACCCTCACTTAATTACTTTTAATCCTTTAGAAACTAAGGTGTGCTATTTAGTTGAATTTTTCATGGCCCTCACAAAGTAAAAAATGCGTAGTTACTTTAGGCACGTTATTTTAATAATTTACCTTCCCAAAATTGAGTGCGCATTTATGTGACCCAAATACAAATCTCAACAATGTTAGATGAAATATGTCAAGAGCCGCGGGTGCATTTATGTGACGTGGTTCAAAACGTAATTTAAATGATGTTGCAATTTTTTCTTAAAAAATAATTAAAGCGGTTATAAAGTTAAAATTGAACCATAGGTTAAACATGTATTAAAATCATATAGTAGGGCAATTATGATAGTTTAAGCGACTGTGTTAGAACCACAGAATCTGGGGGTGCCTAACATCTTCCTTCTGGTTAACAGAATTCTTTATTCAAAATTTTTGGTTCACAAACTTCACAAGGAAAGTCGAATTTTCCTCGATTTGGGATTTAAAATAAATCGGTAACTTGGGACACCAATTAAACTATCCCAAGTGGCGGCTCTGAATTGAATTAATCATCACATTTTGAATAATTTCACTTAAAGTGAAAAAACTTCCTTATACACTATCCTTTTGGGGTGCTGTAAGGAAAAAGGAGGTGTGACACTACTCCTTTGGTTATAGGTGGAATACCAGGTATTTGCTCTATGCGATCGTTCTGCTCCTTGAGCTATTTCTGTAAAGTTAGTACTAAACTTTGTAAATCAGAATAAATTGGAATACCTGACCTTCCATCACGAGATTCGCTGGGAGTTTCTCCACTACCCAATTTGCAAGTCCCGAGCGTGGATTTTCTATGATTGCGATTTTGTTCAGAGGTGGAGTTGGTCGTACAGTTGGTAACCCACTAACAAAAGCTTGAAGAGCATAATTGACTTGTTCTGTGATTAAGTTATTCAATGCTTCATCAGTAGCTTGATCATCCCCATGTTGGTCATTCGCATGTGATATAGATCTGTCAGGTGACCTTTCTCGGTATAGTTGAGGAGAGCTTTTGTTGAAGGGACTGGAGTTCCATCCTCTTGTTAATTTTGATGGTTCAACGGGTGTTGCTAATTTGTTGGTTGTTGCCGTTAGCAGGCGACATGATTTTTTTATAGAAAACAAAATTTGGAAAGTGAATAGATTATCGAGTTCCCGGTAACGGAACCAATTTGTTTAACTAAAAGATAGGAATTTCAATCAAAGCCTATTTTTAGAAGTACTCGGGCTACTGATAATCAAGAAAATCAATATTCTCATAATAATAAAGGTAATTCGAATATGAAATAGAAAAGTAATAGAAAGGAAAAGAAAGTAATTATATTCCAATAATAATAAGAACGTGTCCATACAGATGACATTTCTTTCCCTTATATAGTGATCTCCAAGTACAACGTCTTTTCCCTATTATGACCAAGTCATTATGAGCATTAGTGACATTAATTAAACGTTATAATTGGCAATTGTAACTGTTTCGTGAAGATTTTTGTAATCATCTATGCTCATTAATGGAAGACCAATGAATCCTCCCTTTTTACTGTCTTTGTTCATTCCACCAGTGCCTCTTCAAATCGTTAAAGAGGCTTGAGCAACCAATTTTTCTCATCTCGTGGGTGTTTTGCTCGTATGTATTAAGACTCACGTCTTTTTTAAATGCACTTCTCCATCTGTCACTTTTCTAGTGATCCACGTGTCTTGCCATGTCATCCACATAATTAATTCCACGTATAATATTCATTTTCTCCAATACATTGTTGTTATTCAGTTGGCATGATATTTTTGTTCAACCTTAAAATGGATAACAATTAAATTTGTAAGTAGTTTTAAGAATATGTCGATTGATTCAATACAAGTAATCAAGAATGTTATATAAATGAATCAAAGATAAAATAAATAACCGAGCTAGTTTTGACGTTAAGTCTAGGCTCAGATTTAAGCTTAACAATAGTTCTGCCCTCGATTTGGAGCCAAATATGTATGAAAAACTATTATTAAAATAAGAATTATTCAATAGCTAGAAAGTAGAGAAATAAATTTGTGTTACCTTGATATGCGTGTTACACTGTGTATTTAATGAAAAAGCTTCCCTTTTATATGGTAGGAGAGTTTCATCCCTAGCACAACTCTAAAAAAGATAAAAACAAATCCCACTTTCTTGTCAATTACTAATATGCTGCCAATGTCGGGCGAGAGTCGCACCGTGATATCCGGTTGGGTGCGGATATCACGGCTTTCTTGTTAGTCGTGTGCAACCATTCTCAGCACTTTTCGAGGTTTATGAGCTCACTCTAGGTCTGGGGGTGTTGTCTTTCCAGGCCCGGTGGCGAGAACTTCGTTCGGTCCCTGGTACGAGAATTCCCTGGCTTATCCCATGCAGCCATATTTTCACTTTGTTTGACCCACAAGACAATCGGGATATATCTTACCCTTAGTTTTACCCGTATACAGATGGTTCCATTGTTTCTGAGAGAGTGGGTTTGCTGAACCGATGAGAAAGGATAGATGTTCCCCGGTTCCTTCGTACGTTACAACCGAGACAATGAAGAAGTTGAAACGTCCCATCAGCCGCATCGTTCTGGCTTCAGACACATGTCAACTATTGGTTAGTTACCTTCAAATGTTAAACACCGGTAATGATTATGTTTTCTCCTATAAAAGCTTCGACCTTTTGTACCTTTTCCAATTTCCGATCTTATCTCTTATCTTTGAATTCCCTAGCACCTTCCAACTCTTTTAAATCTTCATCTTTTTTCCTCTAACCTTCAAATTTTCATAATTGTTTATAAGTTTTTATCCAGATCCTACCTTCAAACCTTCATATATTTTCTTGGATTTTCAACCTAGAAACTCATATCTTCACTCTCAAACTTCAAATCTTCATAAATGTTTTCCAAACTATCATATATTTTTCAATTTTACGATGGCCAACACTTCCAAATCAGTTTCTCGGTAGGTTGCTTCTTCATCTTCTCAGCCGACCACAGGTATCGAGGCAGTCGTGCCTGAAGTGGTTGTTCTCGAGACGGCTACTCCTGAGGCAGTTACTCCCAAAGTGGCTGCCACTGAATCAACCTAGAGCCCCTATATAAAAAGTTTTATTCTCGGGGGCTGGTCGGTTTTAGAAGACTTCAAATCGAGAAGACCTCATCCAAACAAGACCAAGATGAAGGGGCATCGAGGTATATATGCTTTATCGCCGAAGATACCCTTCCAATTATCCGAGAGGACTATAACTGGGAGGTAAGGATGTGGTAGTTGAGCCTGAGGATGATATCACCACTCATATGGAGGGGTATTTAAATGTTTGCACTTATCCATTCACACTAGTCCGGGCAGACTCAGTTATTTTGGACTTTTGCAAGAGATACGAGGTGTGCCTTAGGCAAATCCACCCATCTCTTTGGAGAATCGTTATCCTCCTCCATTAATTTGTGAATGGGGGAGGGACTAATTAATCTCACTCGTCGGGCCATCAAGGCCCCTTTTTCAAGCATTGATGAGGATCGAGACCCAGGCTGGCAGAGTCAGTTCGTTCGGGTGAAGACTGAAGATTTAATCCCTCCCGAGTTTCTGCCATTCCCCGAGAAGAGGAATGCATCTCTTAAGTGTACATTCTCCTTAAGTATCGATTTAGTAGTTGTTACATTTCTCATCATCAGTATTTGTGATCGGGCAGCTGTTGCCCAGGTTTCCAAAGCACTCCTTCGATTCAAGGATTGGACTGATGGTATTTGCAACCAAATTTCGTATTTTGAGTGCTCGTGGCACAAGCTTCAAGAGGCCGATGTGAGGCCCATTCATATGGTAAGGCTTTTCTTAGAATAGTTACTATTATGCCCCACACATACATAACGCTGACCCTTTCTCTTTCCTTCGCAAGTTTTCCTAAGACCACTAAACTTAGATCGTTGAAAAGGGGCGAGTCCCTATACATTAATCCCTCCATTACAGGACAAGCCGGGGCTGCCGCGGAGGAGAAGAAAAAGAGGAAAAGAAAGTCTTTAGGCTCCTCGGGTCTTGAGGTGAAGCCAAAGAAGAGGGCGACTTCCCAGGCTCGTAAACCCAAGAAGAGCACCAACTCTGGGTGTCAGATTTTAACTCACTTATGCGGCTCAGGGATGGTCTGAAAAAGATGACATTTTCATTGCTCATGGGTCGACCCTTGCCGTGGAGCAGGCAGTAGCCGGGGAGAAGAACCATGAGGACGACCTCCCCCCGAATCGAGAGGTCGAGACAGAGGTGGGGGCTGAGACCTCCAGAGAATTTGCTTTTATTTCGAAGGAGGCGACCGGTATAATAGATATCATGCAGACGCCCTCCTACATGGATTACATGCTTGAGGAGGCCCAAGCAGGAAAAGAGAAGTCAAGTGAAGGGGCTCATGAAACGGACAATCCTCTTCACTTAATTTTCGATGGCATGGACTCAACCACTTTGGAAGACTTTTTTGGGCTGGACAACTTGGAGGTTCCGAAGAAAGATATGTCTTTGGAAGATGGTGGACCACGTTTGAGCCCAAAATTGTTGAAGCAGTTTCCTGCTTCAAGTGTGGAACCTGGCCATAAGAGATCACTCATTCTTATAATCCTGGAGGATGATCGAGTTCTATCTGATCCAGTGGGCATAGCCAGCTACCTTCGATGCGTGGTGAGCAAGGAGGACCGGTAAAAGATGAATAAGGTAGGCACATTGTATCTCTTCAAAAGGGCGCAACAGGCGCTTAACCGGTTTAGGCATCAATAATCCCTATCGAATTCTACTTAATCTTTGCTATCTCTTACTATTTCTATTATTTTGCAGGCCTCGGTACTTCACCATGAGAGCCTTATATGGTATCGCTTCGAAATCAACCCAATCAATATAAGAAATTCCTTTAATTAAGGAGTTTAAACTTAAAAGGTAATGGGTAGAAAACTTTTAAGGGAAGAAATCAAGTAACCATCATGTGCAAAGTAAGCAATTAGGGGTAAATACATAGGGGTGTAACTAAGGAAAGAATTAATGAAGAATCTTTGAAATACACGATTAACCAAATAAGGTAAGAAAGAGAATAAACCAACCAGTACATAGTAAATCAAGGAGTCAGGGATTTGAAATTATAAATAAACTAATCAGAAATAGGAGAATCGAAAGGCTAAGGGAAAGTTCTCAAATCAACCCAAGAATCAGGGAAATCAGTAAAACAAGGAAAGAATCAATTAGCCTTACACAAGGTGGTCTGAAATTAGTCCCAAATTGAAGGTCATTTTAGAGGGAAACTCAGCATATAAAAGAGTATATAAGTATTAAGCAGGCAAGGCAGAATTTAGGACAAAGAGAAACATCATATAGTAGCAAACACAGGTAGTCACATAGGTCGATTTCAGTTACTTAGTAACAAAGAAGAGAAAGTATCAAATAGCATGCCAAAGGGTCAAGTAAAAGACCTTATAGAGTTTAGCAGGAAGTTAGAATCATACAAAGAAACAAAATATCCAGAAATTCAATAGAGTAGTAGATGAAACAACTTTTAGAAACTTGAATAGATTCAAAGAAATTAGGGCTTTGAAACCCAACAAGTTCAGAGATGAAGAACAAGTAAATCACATAGCAAATAGTTTCAAAACTCGAATGAATCCCCAAATTTAGGGCTTTCCCCGTCAATCGAGTATAGAGATGAAAACAAGTAAATCTAGTAGAAATACTAATGAAATAAGTTCAGAAATCTCAAAAAGGAACTAAGACTTTTAACATGCATATTTCAGTAGAAGAACAACATATAGAAACACAGTAGAAGAACAACATAAGAAACACAGTAGAAGAACAACGTAAGAAACACAGTAGACATGTTTAAAAAATCAGAAGAGATTCGAAACAAAGTAACGAAAAACCCTAAATCAGAAAAGACAAAGGTTCTAAAAGTAGAGTTTTGAAAGAAACCATGAGATAACATTTAGTAGCTTAGAGAAAACACAGATCTACAACATATCTAAAAGAATCAGAAGAACCTCGAAGGTTAGGATTTCAGAAGAACCCATATGGTGAGAAAGGCATGGAAGGTCATTGATCTAAGCAAGAGAAACCAAGAGCAGGCTTGAATAGTCATGGCTAGGCAGAGCAAGGTCAGAGATGACCGGAGACAGCCATAAAACTAGAAGCACCCGAGGTTTGGACCAAGCTTCTTCAAGGTCTGACCTCTAAATCATCATAATTGAGCATGGAGGAGTCATATGAGGCAGGTACATGCCTTTAATAGCTTTGGAAGCCATGGATTCAGGTGATTTGGGTGGTAGTTGAAGATGGCGGCTAAGGTTTGAGAGGGAGTTTGAGAGAAAATTAGAAAGAGGGGGGATTCAAAGGCGGCTACCGGTAAGAAATGGTTAGGGTTTAGGGAGTAATTGAAAATTAAAAAGGAAAGATTAAAGGGTGATCGTTGATCATTTTATTCAATGGCCTGGATTGAATGGGGATTCAGGCGGGTTATTTTAAAAGGGTCATGGGTCGGGTAGACTAGGATTTGGGTCAGGGTAATTGGGTTTTAGAATTGGGTTTAATTGGGGGTTGATTTTGGGGCTACAATTGAAATAAATAGGGCTAGTATTTAAATAGCCACTTTTCCCTTATCAAATTTTATAAAATAGTAAAATGACTTTTGGAAATAAATTAAATGCACTAAAATTATTAATAATACATAATTATCAAATGAAAAATACTAGAGTCAATTTTATAATTATAAACACAATTAAACCTTAAAAGATGCTAATATTGCAATTATATGCAATTTAGCTTTTAAAATGCTAAATAAATTTATAAAAATATGCAAAAATTATGTTAGCTATATTATAGCATAGGATCTAATAAATAAATCACCAAAATGTTATTTTTGGGAGTAATTATTGGGTTTTTTCTTATAAAATAGGGCAATAAATTAATTTAAAAATCTTTTAAAAATTAAGGGAAAATAGTAAAAGATTGGGACATACTTATATGTTCATATAAAGGCTATTTTGAAGGTATTTTGCATATTAAAATATACAGGAAAAAATTGGGTATCAATAGTTGCCCCCCTCTTTACTCGGGAATGATGAAAGAGTTATCAAGCAAAGATATGATGACTAATTTTGACCTGGCGAAATGGTTTGAAGAGGAATTAGGCCGTGCCCTGGATTCTGAGTAGCCTACATATCCCTGGTCTTATAGGAACCAGGTCGTATGAAGTTCAGGATCCGCCGGTGGAGTATGCTGATGGAGACTTTCAAAAACGGACGCAAAATTTAGGACGAGGTGAATGGTTGAAGTCTAATAGGGCTGCGGGAACTTGAGCGGGATTGCTCCTGTCGAGAGGGTCGTTTCTCGCCGGTTCACCTGCAAATAAGTAATACAAGCATATGTGGTGCGTAAATTTAAACGTGATACAATCGGACCATGAATGTTGTCTTTGGACGGTTAGGAAGACGTCCTTAGACCATGATGTCTTGGGCCATAAGCATATAATAAAGGATTTTCAGGCCATGAAATGATGCTCTCGGGCTATGAGAATGATCCCTCCGAACCATGATGCCTTTTATAATGATATGCAAAAGTTTAAAGGAATCCTCAGGCCATGGCATGGCGTTCTCGGGCTATGCAAATGGTGCCTCCGAACAATGATGCCTTTGGACAATTTGGCAATTTTCAGCCCATGAAATGCAGTATTTGGCGATCTTTCAGCCCATGAGATGTAAAAGGTGGCGATCTTTCAGCCATGCAAGCGTAAATAAAGTGGTGATCGTTTAGCCATGCAAGCGTAAATAAAGTAGCGATCTTTCAGCCATGCAAATGTAAATAAAGTGGTGATCTTTTAGCCATGCAATCATAAATAAAGTAGTGATCTTTCAGCCATGCAGATATAAATAAGGTGGCGATCTTTCAGCCATGCAGATATAAATAAGGTGGCGGTCTTTCAGCCATGCAGATGTAAATAAGGTGCCAATTTTTTAGTCATGCAAGCATAAATAGAGTGGAAATCATTCAGCCATGCAGGCATAAATAGAGTGACGATCTTTCAACCATGTAGAATATAAATAAGGTGGCGATCTTTCAGCCATGCAGAATGTAAATAAGGTGGCGATCTTTCAGCCATGCAGAATGTAATTAAGGTGGCAATCTTTCAGCCATGCAAGTGTAGAGGTGGTGATCTTTCAACCATGTAATGCAAATGGAGACAATGTTTAGTCTTGGAAGGCAGAATGGTAGCCTTATGCAATTCAAAAAATATAGATGGAGACAATGTTTAGTCTTGGAAGGTAGAATGGTAGCCTTGCGCAATGCAAAAAATGCAGATGGAGACAGTTTTTAGTCTCGGAAGGCAGAATAGGAGCCTTATACAATGCAGAAAATGCAGATGGAGATAGTGTTTAGTCCTAGAAGGCAGGATAGTAGCCTTATGCAATGCAGAAAATGCAGATGGAGACAGTGTTTAGTCTCGGAAGGCACAATGGCAGCCTTATGCAATGTAGAAAACGTAGATGGCGACAGTGTTTAGTCTCGGAAGGCAGAATGGTAGCGTTATGCAATGCAAAAAATGTAGATGGACACAGTGTTTAGTCTCTGAAGGCAGAATGGTAGCCTTATGCAATGCAAAAATAAGAATAAAATAGCAAATGGTAATAGAGTTTCTTAGCTGATAGCAGGTTGCGACATTGTGACTGCTGGGGACATTGCGATATAGGGAATATCACCGGCGTGCGTGGATAGCAAATGCTGGTAAACGCAAAAAAATTTGAGAGTTGTATATCTGAACAACATTTATCTCGTGAATGTATGGTGTGTCAGATGCTTTCGCAACCCAAGTGTCTGCATCCAAAGAAAAATTGGGTGTTTTGTAGAGTGGAGGTTAGTTCGTATCCCACTGGCCTTGCTTGCCCTGTTCGTCTTTGATCTGGTGATACGGTATGTATCATTTGGGGGTAGCATCGCTGAAGCGATTTTGATAATAAACATGCATGAATTTGTAAAAATATGATACGATATTTTGAGGGTCCTCCTCAAAATATTTCCCCAGTTTAACCGGTCGATGCTTATGACGGCTATTTGCGATGATTGGCTGAAATTACTTCGGAATTTTGAGGGTCCTCCTCAAAATTCTGCTCCAGTTTCCAATTGCAGAAGGGGGGAGGGGGAATGAAAATTTTATTGAATTGTGATCGAACCCATAAGGCTGTCTACGTATCCCCTCTTAAACCGGAATTAGGTCAGACGTAGTTAAATTTACATCATATGAGGAAGCATGAAAATCACGCATAGTAACACTTGACTGCATCTGAATTGATTTGTTTTGGCCAAACTTCTCCGTCCATTTCGGCAAGTATAAGAGTGTCACGACCCGGATTTCCCACCATCGGGATCGTGATGGCGCCTACTCGTGGTAGCTAAGCAAGCCAACTTACTTACCGTTTCCATTAGTAAAACCATTATGTCGTCAATTTATAGCATCATTAATAATAACAACAATAACTGCGGAAGTCTAATTTTATAAGTCTGAAATAAATGCGAAATGCTCAACAGTATTCTATACCCAAGATTTGGTGTCACATACTCACGAACCACTAAGAATAAACTACATATAAAGGTCTGAAAGAAATATAACAGCTGTCTGTTTCGAAAACAATGAGGCAACAGTATAAATGAAAAACATAAGAAAAGACACCGGGCCTGCGGACGCCTGCAAGGCTAGCTCAGTCTCGTGATAATAAAATCCTGCTCCCGAACTACTGCTGCTGCTGCTGCTCAAAACCTGGACTTGTGCAAAAATGCACAGAAGTGTTGCATCAGCACAACCGACCCTATGTGCTGGTAAGTGTCTAGCCTAACTCCGGCGAAGTACTGACGAGGCTAGACTGGACACTACATAAACCTGTGCAGTTATAAATATACAGCGGAAATCGAATACCAAGTAATTAACAACATGGGAGGGGGAAACATGCTATGGGGAAATACAATTAGCAGTAATCCAGAGTAACAACCAAACATCTTAAAGTCC
>MU768303.1:3984-19788 GCA_026770625.1 Nicotiana glauca
AGAATAAGGGAATATCTTTTCAAGATTTGCAATCAGGCGCCCACCTGAAGAACAAGGGAATACATTTTCAAGATTTGCAAGCAGGCGCCCACCTGAAGAATAAGGGAATATCTTTTCAAGTTAGCAATCAGGCGCCCACCTGATGAACAAGGGAATACTTTTTCAAGTTGCAAGCAGGCGCCCACCTGAAGAATAAGGGAATATCTTTTCAAAGCTGAAAGCAGGCGCCCACCTGAAGAACAAGGGAATACTTTTTCAAGATTTGCAATCAGGCGCCCACCTGAAGAACAAGGGAATACTTTTTCAAGTTGCAAGCAGGCGTCCACCTGAGAAATAAGGGAATACATTTCAAATAAGCTGAAAGCAGGCGTCCACCTAAAGAATAAGGGAATACATTTCAAATTAGCTGAAAGCAGGCGCCCACCTGAAGAACGAGGGAATACATTTCAAATAAGCTGAAAGCAGGCGCCCACCTGAAGAACAATGGAATACTTTTTCAAGATTTGCAAGCAGGCGCTCACCTGAAGAACGAGGGAATACATTTCAAAAAAGTTGAAAGCAGGCGCTACCTGAAGAAAAGGGGAATACTTTTTCAAGATTTGCAAGCAGGCGCTCACCTGAAGAACGAGGGAATACATTTCAAAAAAGTTGAAAGCAGGCGCCCACCTGAAGAACAGGGGAATACTTTTTCAAGATTTGCAATCAGGCGCCCACCTGAAGAACAAGGGAATATTTTTTCAAGTTGCAAGCAGGCACCCATCTGAAGAATAAGGGAATATCTTTTTAAAGCAGAACAAGGGAATACATTTCAAAGCAAGTTGTAAGCAGGAGTCCACCCGAAGAATGGACATAACCAAAGTTATGCAAGATACAAATGCAACACAAGAACCAGCTGGAAGACATAACTAGGATTTTTGTAAATCATNTTACTCCTCACTTATCTTTGCACTGAAACTCTGCGTGTTCCCGAGCAAAGAGGGGCAGCTGTGAGCACGTGATTTTTGCCCCAAAGCAAATTATTCCAAAAATATAATAAAAATAATTTTTTATGTGTAGTTTATTGATAATTGTGTGAAAATACCAGTATTTGTTGAAAAGAAACAAAATACATTTTTGTATTAAATATAAAAATACAAAAAAATATAATAAAGCAAACAAAATCAGAACAAAGTACCATTTTTTGTATTAAATACCAAAACCAAAAACTAATTACTCTTTAATTCTAGAAAATCCGAAAATTAAAAGGAAAAACGAGGAAAAATAGAAAATAAATACAAAAAGTAAAATAAAATATAGAAAATAAATAAATACAAAATACGAAAATACAATGTATAATGAAAATAATACAATACAAATTGGGCCAAATACAAAATTTCAGTAGCCCAAGGGATTAAATACACTGACCAGGCCCAATTGCCTACCCAGTCCAATCTGGGAGGAAACAAAACGACGTCGTATGCATCCGTTCAATCTGGGCCATTTAAAATCTTGATCAAACGGTCAAATATACAAGCCATTTGTTAAAGCCAAATGACGACGTTTAAGTCGTCGAATCCTGGCCGTTCGTTTAAATAATCCAAAGGCCAGGATCGGATCATCACTAATCCAAACGACGTCGTTTTTAGGCTAATTAAATCTGAGCCATTGGTTCATTTGATCCAACGGTCCCAGATCATCACAAGCTTTTAAATATACAAAACGTTACACATACATTCATTATACACATTCATTCCACATCCTTCGTCTCTAAAGAGAAAAACCTAGCCGCCCTAAGTTTCTCTCAAATGCCCGCCGGAAACCTACCGGCGGGGAACACTACCAGTTCCGATCAAACCACCATGAACACCCTATGACCTTCTCCTTCTCCTCTATCACCCTATCATGTTAGTTTCCCTCGAAAACCCCTAGGAAACCTCGAATAATCCAAAAGATGTCGCCGGAACCCTACTCCGGCGACCAATACTTTTTAACCAGTGTTTGCCATTAACACCATAGGACCGTCTCATCGTCCTCTTCAACCCCATCTAATTAGTTTTCCTCGAATCAGCCCCAAACTTCTCGAATATTAAAAAATATATCATCTGAACTTCACTCCAACAAACACTTTTAACCAAAATATTACCCCCCATCAAACCCTAACCTCTCTACTATAATCTTTCCACAAAAAGGACTCGAAGAGTCTGTTGGAAGTTCAACAGTCAAGAAAATAGCTCCTGAACCTCTGATGCCGGAAAATCAAGAAAAAGAAGAGAACAAGAAAAGAAAAACGAAGAAAAAGAAGAAAAATAGAAAGAAAGAAAAGAAAACACACGAAAGCTAAGTACCCAAAACCCTATTTTCTCTACTTGTGCTTCTGTTTCTCAACTTCTTCTACTCTTTCTGTTTCTGAATCCTCCTGAGTACAATATGAAGTCTGTTACATGCTCAAACCCTTCTGTTCAATCATGAAAACCTGACCATGTGTTTATATGTTTTCTTTTCTGATTTAAGTCATTAGTTAAAATTGCATGCTTTATATCCGTTTAAGTTTCTTACTTGAATAGATCTAATTCTGATTGAACGATTCTGTTAATGGATTCAACCTATATCCAATTTGTCCTCTGAGTCCTGTTAATCGAATGTTTAATCATTATGTGGCTATATCTGTAAGATGTTTAATACTGGCTGTTATTGCAATGTAATTTTGACTCTTTGACCTTTTATGGATTTCTGATTAATTAAAAGGGGCTAATTGGTTACTTGGTCGTAATTAGGGCTATGTCTGCAAAGTGGTTATTTCTGGGTTACTTAAAATTGGCTATAATGTAAAGCTTACTTAATTGGGGCTATTTGTTAAATACTGTTCTGACCTCGACTGCAAAGCCTAATTGACCTAGAGTTTGGTCGGGTAAATAGGAATAAAAGACAGGGGTAGAAGGGGAAGGGATAAGTGGTATTCTGGAAATAATTTGAAAAGGGTAAGGGTACTAAAGACAAATCTGCTTGGTTTTTATGTGATTAGTTAAATAATAAAGGGTATCTTAGGTATACCTAAAGGGTAAATAGGTAGAAATCACTAGCAAGTGAGGGTAATAAAGACATTTAGGCTTAAATAGAATAATATAGAATACACTAGAACCTTCTAGCAAGGGTTCAAGTGTATTCACGGCTAATTTGTGCATACCAAACTGAAAACAATTAAAAAGAGTAGGGGTGGGAAATCTGAATATTTAATTCAAATTTCCCTCCCATTTTTGTTCTATAAATAGGCCTTCTTAGGCCACCATTTAAGGGGTTCAGAAGTTTTGAAATCGGAAATACACTAAAATTTAGTATTACTACTGTTTCATTGGTTCAATTTGAGTGAAAACTCTGGGCTTCTGTTGTTTCGATCACTGTTCTGCATCATTTGGTTGAAATTGTTGGGTTTTCTCCTCTGAAATCAAGTCTGTTGCTGTGTTATATTGGAACTACTGCTGTTATTACTTGGATTTCTGCCTGTCGCTGATCTTCTTCTTCTTCTACATCCTAGAACTCATTGATTTTCCTCTCAATTTGACCAGGTATACTACTGCCTTTCAAGGATGTAACTGAAGTTCTGAAGAAATGAAATGCACACTAGTTTTTCTTCTATATTTGTAATTCTGTTTTGCTGTTAGTTGTAGAATACTTAGAACTTATGTAATTCATTAGGAATCTGCTGTATAATGTGTACTTGGACTGTAAAAACCATGAACTGAAACTAGTAATATCGCTGAATCATTAGCTTAGGAATTAATATAGGGATAACGTAGAGTAACTTAGTCTTAAAAGATGATCACTTAGATTTATAGGTTCGAAATTGGTTAATTCTAACTGAACGCTTCTGGATTATCATTTGATTTCTGAAATTAAGAAGTGAACATGAAATATTAGAGCATTTTCATTGTTTAAAGTTTCTGAATTATTGACTGTCAACAAAAATAAGGAGGTAGTTAGACACGTGCGTTAATAATTCTGAAGTGTTAGATTCTGTTTAAATTGGTTTAAATTCGAAAACAGACGTGAAACATGAATATAATATGAATGAAGTTCAGGAATTAGTTAAAAACATGCAAACTGTATAATTAGTTAGCCATTTCGAAATAGCAAGTAAAATTAAATAGACTTGAATCTGAATGAACACATATGTCTCAACACAATTTGATTGATACAGTTTGATTGCCAAATGTTGATAGATGAATAAAATCGAAGTTACATTTTTAGTTGAAATCTGATACTGAAGTAGTAAGTATTTGTATGGTTTGCCTGATAAATGATTAAATTTGCTTCAAATTTAGTTGTTAATTTGACGGGTCCAGGCATAGAAAGCTGGATTCAACCATGAAAGCTTCTAAGCCCAAGAGACTTGAATTCGTAACTGTGGACTGGGCTTTAAATAGCCTTATGCATACTTGTGCACTTCTATTAAATTAGTCCAAATTCCAGGCCCAATAACGTATAGTGGCCTGGATCCGAATAAATGATCATGAGAACTGTTATAAAAATGCACTAATAATTATTTCTATTAAGGAAAAAACAATGATAGAAAACTTAGCATAATCTAGGTTTAACCTTTAAAATACAATGAGATGAGCCTCGTCATAAAATAAACACACGGGGCCCTCAAAATAACGATTATGATAATTTAGACATCGGAATGACCGTTTAGCTAATTCCACGGTTTTTCCCAAAGTAACAAAGAAATAGATACCATTAGGCACAATTTCAATATACATTCCCATGAACGGGTGCACATTTATGTGACCCAAATCCTACTCTCAACGAAGTCGAAATGTATCCAAAGCCACAGGCGTACTGGTACGGTGTGGTCAAGGAATGCATTTTTACGACGTTGCAATTCTTAAAATTTAAAAAAGCGGAACATTAATGCACATGATTTAAAAATATATAATCGGAATCAGATAAAATCAAATACAACGGTTGAGCGACCGTGCTTGAACCACGAAATCTGGGAGTGCCTAACACCTTCTCCTGGGTTAACAGAATTCCTTATCCGGATTTCTAGTTCGCAGACTGTAACAGAGTCAAACTTTCCTCGGTTCGGGATTAAACTGGTGACTTGGGACACCATTATATTCTCAAGTGGCGACTCTGAAAGACTTAAATAATTAATCCCGTTCTGACTGTCCTTAAAGTGGAAAAACTCCTCTATGCCCTCGCGGGTAAAGTAGTATGAAAAAGGAGATGTGACACCTCTTACATAAAATACCGATTTCAGGTGACGCTAAAGACAATACCAGCTTATTTTAAACATTTAAATTCCTTTCCTGCTCATCCGAGCTCGTGATATCCCTGCCACCGAACCGCAACCTCGATCCTCACTTTTAAATTTCATATCGCCTACTGCACTTAACATGCCAATATGCAGTAGTACAAGAATTTCATCATAACTCCTGAACCACTAATAAGGTGAACACTTCATCACATAGGAAATTTTTACTTAACTCATTCCAAGAGAACCATAGCAACACGCGGGTGAATTCTCATAATCATAGAACATTCAAATCCCCAAGTAGTGGTCTAAACCACCATACCCTTCCGAAATCCGTCTACATATAACATGCCATAATACTTGAACAATCCCAAATAAGATCAATTACGGCGGCCTTCAAGCCGCACACGTACCGCTACAAATCACATGCATAACTTAATTACGCTGAAGGAACTGATCACTGCCGTCATTATGCCAATTCAATCATGGCTGACCACTCTAACTCCTTCTAATTCATCCTTAACTTGACTTAAAGGTAATAATAGCTTCATTCCTTACATCACCACCTTAGATCCGCACTCATCTTGAGTAACCCCAGTCCACTAGACCACATTGTCTCCAAACCCATGAACCGTTTTATACCCTCTTTGCACGCACATTTGCATCTTCAACTAATACACCCATTCTGATATTTCCTTTACGATTCCGGAGTCATTCTCTCTTTTTCCTCCAAATGCTACCCTACGAGTCGAAGATATCATAGAACATTCTGTTCCTCTTATCATACCCGCTACAAACGCTCTATTCTTAACCATATCGCGGGCTCGAAATTCTTAGGCGCCACATTTTTAACCTTTGAATTCACTAGGACCGTTGTTGAGAGTCACCCACTCTAGCTTGGTCCCGAATATAATCAACTCCAAGGTTCCGCTGGCACCTGAACACCCATCTCCATGGAGCTCTCGGCTGAATCACTTCCCTTGTAAGTCACCTCTGTACAAAGTATAAATCCTGAATCTTCCCAAAGCTCGAACATGAGTCAATAAGGCCAATTATAGCACACATTTATCAAATCCTTCGATCAAATTACCACTTAGGTTCTCTTACCTTAGCTATAATAACTCACCAATATGCCAATAACCAGAAACCTCACAAGTAGAGAACCATGCAACCCAATAGTAGGTGGTGGGACTCTCTCACTTAGCTTGAAGCCACTATTACACAACTCTGGAACCCGCCAAGATTATTTCTTCATTGTTGACATGATCGTGCACAACCAACCCGCCAAATTCCTCGAAATCCTTCTGTTAGCATTTCATGAACACTCCGAATCATTAACCACATTCATATGTTCGACCTCCTTACTGGATAGCCAGTGAAATCCTTCGCAGAAGCTTCGCCAACCACACGACTGCTGACATGCCCACAGGAGATAACCCACATGTGGAAATTACACATCGACATCTTCCAATGTCGTTGCACGGGGTACAATCACTACGACACTAATAACCCATCATGAGCTCGTGTTCACCCACCAGCTATACTAGTCTGTTCACTTATTAGGGACATCAACTAAATGTGCAACAATATCTTCCAATTCCAAGTCATGTTGTGTCCTTCTTCATGTCAAGCAACTCCTTTCTGTCGTATAATAGCTAATATTTCAAGTTAGGCTTGTGGACCCTATCACCATCCACTCAAATTCCCAGATCACTCTAAACTTTTCCTCAAGGTATGTAGTTATCATGTCACTGAACTCATATGCTACTCTGTCACTCTCCCACTTTGGCCAAACCCCTCTTCTTTAAGCAACTACTCGACTTCCGTTTCTTACACCTGGCCTTCTAGAAATTTAACCACCGCATGACACTTCCTATATGTCCTTCCTCGTCCTTTACTGCTCAACTGATGCTTTAAATCAAAATCTATCTCGGTAGAACTTGAACCAATAGATCGCTACTACTTTAAACCTTTCTGAAGATCATCTTTCTCGAGCCGTCAATATTAGAAACACCAATTCAATCCTGAACCACCGCACCCCGCGATCTCTGACAACCGTTTCTCCAATATTATCTCACAATATCCTGCCTCAAAGGTGAATTGTAGAAGATCATAACACTGGGGGACTTAGCACATTCAACAAGGACAATGACACCACATCACAGATAAAAATTCCACCACGCTCGAAAGTACCAAGTCCTGTTACTCCGTCAACCTAAGCTTGAACACTTATAGTCCGATTGCCTTCCCTCTGCCGGGAATAAAATACTGAATCTCTGAATCATGCACTGAGTAAACCTCTTTTCAAGTCATTCACTGCCCCGATACATTGGCAAGCACCTTATCATCACATCAATACTGTGCGATAACAACCCATGAGCATCTTAGCAACCTGTGCACAACCTCAAAAGCTCCTAAAAGTACAGCTACTGAGCTGAATGATAGAATATCCATCCGCAAGGCGATGGCGATAACTCAATCAACTATGCAGGAAGCAACATCCCGCACCGCATCTATAGTACCATTACAATTCCTCAATTCCCGATTTATAATAAGTGCCTCACGTTGCATAAGATTGAATAGGAAAGAAACAAAATCATAAGAATCAAGGAATCAAATCGCACGATGAGGAATCAAGAAGGGAAGTGCTCCTAATAGCCCTGTAGCTTCTCGAAGATAAGTACAGACGTCTCCGCACCGATCCGCAAGACTCTACTAGACTTGCTCATGACTCGTGAGACCTAAGTGAACCTAGTGCTCTGATACCATGCTATCATGACCCAAAATCCATTAAAGATCATGATGGCGCCGGACACCACCGTCAGGCAATCCAACACCAAGAAGTTAATTAAATTCTCACTTTAGTATTTTTGAAATCACTACTTTTCCTTACATTTAAATAATAAATAATAAATTTCACTGAAAAAATGATGATGTCTTTAATAAACTTAAACATTAAATAATCTCATAGTCATCCTAAAACCCAGTGTCACAAGTGTATGAGCAATTTCTAGGAAATAAAGTACAATACAATGACTGTCCGGAATACAATTGGATAGAAAAGACATATAATACTCTGAAAGAGACTATGCTGGTTACGGGTCGTCTCAAGAGATACAGATCAACTAAGTCTCCGTATCAAGTATGCCGCTGTGCCCAACGAGGCCACTAGACATACATGTGTCTGTGCAACAAAAATCCACAGCAAGTGTACTATGAGTACGAAAATAACGCGTACCCAGTAAGTATCCCATCTAATCTCTAAGAAATAGTGACGAGAGGTCGACTTCGACACTCACTAGTGATCCAATAAATAAATACCAAAATGTGTAGAAGCATGGATTTTATAAGGTGATTTCAAATTCAATAAGAGATCCAAAATTCATATTTCATCATTTATCAATTCATCTCAGGCCAGAGAGGCAATATTATTATTTATAAATGTCAAGGCAAGAAATACAAGCATGCGCAAATCATGCCGAGGTTGTACTGACCGATCCAACAAATATTTAAATTGTGCACTGCCAGAGGGTCGAATGACGCGAACCATAGATGCATCTATTACCCGGCTCGCGAATCATACATGCAATACGGTCATATATAAATAAAAGAATTACCCCACTCGCGAATCATACATGCGACGCAGGTACACATAGAAACACACATCCAAACAGTCAATCAAGACTTCATCAGGGAACAATTATCGAAAAGAATAGACAACTTTTTTTTTAACAGTCAAGAAAGTGATGTTTAGCCCTTTCGAAGTTTATTTACCAAGTTCGATATGATTTAAGCCTTTTAAATTGTCAATAAGTTACAAGTACAGCAAGTAAAGCATGCTTTTAGGTCTTAGACAACTCGTATAGTAGCTACGCACGGACTCTCGTCACCTCGTGCGTACGTAGTCCATACAAATAGGAGTACATATTTAATTATTTCACCTATGGGGTTAATTCCCTCTTACAAGATTAGAGATGAGACTTACCTCGCTCCGAAGTTTCATAGCCGGCTTCCAAGCCCCTTCTGACGACTCAAAACGATTTACAACGCTCCAAAACTAGCCAGTAATTATGCAAATCCATTAATATACGCTCAAATACTCATTAAATCCAATTTATAACAATTTCTAACCCCGATCGAAAAGTCGATAAAAATCACCCTCGAGCCTACGTGCTCGGATTCCAAAAATTTTCGAAGATAAAGTTTACCATAACCTCACAAACTCAAATATATAATTTACTCTCAATTTCATGTCCAAAATCGTGGTCAAAATCCAAGAATACCAATTTCTAGTTTTTCCTCAAAATCCCAAATTTTCCACTAATTTCCACCTTCAAATCCTTATATAATCATGTATTTAACTCAAAACTAGTATAAACCACTTGCCTCATGCTTGGTGATGAAAATGGCACCTCAAAGTTACTCCAAAATTGGCTCCCATAAAAGTAATGAAGTGAAAATGAGCAAAATGCCATTTTAAAGAGGACACCGCCCAGTCCCGATTTTTGCACCTGCGGTCCAATAGCCGCTTTTGCTGCTCCGCACCTGCGGAAATCCATCGCAGGTGTGGCTCTAACACAACCCAGCAGCTTCCGCTTCTACGATCTCCCTTCCGCATCTGCGCCTCCGCGGGTGCGGATCTTCCCTCGCATTTGTGCTCCTGCCCGCTTTTGCGACTCCTAGGCCGCTTCTGCGGCTCCACACCTGCGACCCAAGTCTCGCAGGTGCGGTTACACCAGAAGGCAACTGCTTCATTTCTTCTTCAAATTCTAAATTTGATTCGTTAACCATCCAGAATCCACCCGAGGCCCCCGGGATCCCGACCAATCATACCAACCAGTCCCAAAACATAACGTGGACCTTCCTCAAATCATATCAAACAACGTCGAAATCACGAATCACACCCCAATTGAGCTTTATGAACTTTAGAACTTCAAACTTCTACATTCGATGTCGAAGCCTCTCAAATCACACGTCCGATTGACCTCAAATTTTGCACACATGTCATATTCGATATTACGGACCTACTCCAACTTTCGGAATCGAAATCTGACCCCGATATCAAAAGGTCCACTTCCGGTCAAACTTTTCAAAAATCTTCAAACTTCTAAAAGCCTAATGACTCCAAAATGATCTACGGACCTCCAAACCCACTTATGTTTGCGCTCTCAATACTAGAATCACCATACGGAGCTATTCCCATACTCGGAATCCCAAACGGATATCGGTAACACTGAAATGCATTTCAACCCAAACTTGTGGAATTCTTCCAAAATGCTAACTTCCACAATAGGCGCCGAAACGCTCCGGGTCATCCAAAACCCGATCTGACCATACGCCCAAGTCCGAAATCATCATAAGAACTTGTTGAAACCCTTAAACCCTGATTCCGTGGTCGTTTACTCAAAAATTCAATCTTTAGTAAATTCTTCCAACTTAAAATTTCCGAAATGAGAATTCTCTTTCCAAATCAATTTCGAACTCCCCGAATTTTAATTCTGACTACGCGTACAAGTCATAATACCTGAAGTGAAGCTGCTCATGGCCTCAAACCATTGGACGGCGTGCTAGAGCTCAAAACGATCGGTCGGTCCGTTACACAAGACGAATACTTAAGCCTTTTCAACATTTAAATCTAAAGAATAGTCAAAGCCTTGTTTGTACGGGGAATCAAAATAAAATCTTATCTTTTTCTATCAACACTCTTTGAAAATACTATGAATAAAATCAGTTGCAAAATGAAATTTAGTATATACTGATGGGAGCGGAGCTAAAGTTTCGAGAACGAGTTCAGTCGAACTCAATAGTTTTGTTTCGGACCTTGTATTTGTCTTACAAAATTAATTGAATATGTATAAATTATTAATTTAGAACCAATAACTTAAAACGATTAAAATCTCGAGCCCATAAGTTTGAAATCCTAACTCTGCCTCTGTATACTGATGACTATTGAGTTACATAGAAGGATAAAGTTGATATTCGACTCCAGTGAAATAATACAATTAATATAAACTAACGGTGGTATTTCAAGGCGAAAAAAGGTTTAATTTATCATTGTACTATCTCAAATTGAGCAACTTTGCCCTCAGTTCAACTTTTGATCTACTAATATTAACCTCGTTTTTATGAAAAAGTTTCGCTTTGCGCTTGATCTTAACTGAGCTCCAACTTGAGGTGAATTTCAAACTATAGCCAAAAGCTGAGGATAAATACTTTTTAAATCTCAATTTTTTTATATGTGGAATGCGTTCATGTTGTAGCTCCATTAGTGACAAGCGCAAATACAAGATAATTTGCAAGTAATATAAATATTAATGAACTAAAAGTGCACGAGAGCACAATCGAACAATTTTCGAGCAATACAAGACAAATTTGGACACTTTCCCATTAAATTTTGAAAATTTTAAGGTATACATCCTATTTATTATAAATTAAAATAATTTTAAAATATTATTTTCTACAGCTACCTTATATATTTTATACCAAAATAAGTATTTATGGTATATACGACCATTAAGGCATGCAATACACTATTTATGTTTTTCCTCTCTATTAGACAACTGGACATACCTATTTTTAAGGTGATTGACGTTACTGTATTTATGAATACATGGTGCGAATACATGTGAATACATGCACATACAGCTAGACTGTCATGATTTTAAGCGCTTTTTATTGATGTATTCATGAATACAGCAGCGGGAATACATGTGAATACATGAGCATACAGCTGGATTGCCCTGATTTTAGGCGTTTTTTGCTGTTGTATTCATGAATACATGACGCGAATACATGTGAATACATGCGCGTACAGCTGGACTGCCCTAATGTTAGGTGCTTTTTACTGCTGTATTCATGAATACAACAGCACGAATACATGTGAATACATGGGCGTACAGTTGGACTGCCCTGATTTTAGGCGCTTTTTGTTGTTGTATTCATGAATACATGGCACGAATACATGTGAATACATGTGCGTGCAGCTGGACTACCCTAATTTTTATGCATTTTTTGATGTTGTATTCATGAATACAACAACGCGAATACAGCGAATACACTACCGTAATAACTCAACAATAGCTATAGAAAGTAATTATGAATATGGTAGCTATAAGAAGTTAATAACCACTAAACAATAGCGGTTTCTGAAAATTCCTCTTAAATTTTATCCTCCGCAAAATGATCAATTTTAAATAATATAAAGCAAGTTCTAACATTTTTCCTATTAAATTATGAGCAAGTTACACATTTTCCGGTCCGCCAAATATAATTATATCCTCTAGCCAAATATACAAAAACATATACATTGGTTATGGACAAAAGATATATATATATATATATATATATAATATTTTACTGACTATTATTTTTAAAATGGCTATATTGTATAATTTTTCCTTACGTTTTTTCCATCTCACATCCCATAACAAAACCCAATATCAATATCACACAGTAATACACCGAAATAAATAGGGGAGTTTTCAAAAAATGACTATTGCTTGGAGGCTTATTTAAGGCTTAGTTATAATTAATTACATTTTATAGCTACTAATTGCTTGTCATAAATATATGTCGTTGAATTCAATTCGAATATATTTGTTCTTAATATTTTACATTGTATTCAATTTTATTATATCAGTTGTATTCAAACATAAAAAAATCAAGAAACAAGGTTTATGCCGTTGTATTCATTTGGCTGTATACACTATATTCAATTCAGTTATATTAATTCCTAACTATTTTATAATGTATTCAATTTCACTGCATTCAATTCATCTGTATTTAAACAACAAAAATCAAAATTACAGTGATATTCAACTGTATTCATTCGTAGTAATTTTACACTGCATTCAATTTACTGTATTTAATTCGCTTGTATTTAAACAATAAAAATTCCAAAAATACAGGGATCTGCCTAAAAAAATCACCTTCAGAATACATAAATATAGGCGAAAATACAAAAAATAAAACTATTTGCATTGAAATATACAGAATACACTCAAATTTGAGCGTACTTGTACATAATACAATGTATTTGTATCATTATATGCGACTCAATAGCAAAGAAGAGAAGAAAGTTCGTCGGAGATGGAGTCTTCCGTCCAAGCAAAACACTATATACATTATATTAAAATTAAAAATGGTAACGAACAAAAATCCGGCCAGATCCGAGAATACATTATCACGTTATATCTATCAAAATCCAGTCAGATATGAGAATGAGACTTCAAGGCTTTTCATCACCAGAGACAAACGAAAAATCCGATCAGATCTAAGAGTACACTAACTCGAAAATCCGACCAGATATGAGAGATCCTTCACTGTAGCCAAATATTAGCCAATGATGGCCGTTCACCGAAGAAGACAAAGCTTTGCCTGCGGAGCATCAGCGACGAACGAGATTAGTGAAGCAGTAACGATGGAGCAACGATAACGGATCAACGGTGACTAATCAGCAACGACGGACGAGATTGAATCTTTTGGGAAGCAATGAAAAAAGAGGCGCTTGTGTGTAGTTGAGATAGGATTTGAAAGAAGGTATTTGCTATAAAACTCAAAAAGTAGCTATGTATTATAATTATTTTAAAATGTATTTATTTATGATATATATAGTGTATAAGTTAGTTACGGGGTGTAAAATTCCCAACTAAATAGCGGCATTAGCATCTATACCCTTTTTTTGTGTCACATTTTAACTTGTGCCCGTTTTACAAAAAAATTACAAACGTACCCGTTTTTTCGCATAACTTCAGCACACGGGGCTGAAGTAGCAAAGGCAATCACGCAAAACTTCAGCATTCTAGTAGCCGGGCCTGAAGTTCAGCTCTAGAGCTGAAGTTTTTGTGTTGTAACTGGAAGCTTCAGCTCTAGAGCTGAAGCTTTTGTGTTGTAACTGGGAAACTTTAGCTCTAGAGCTGAAGTTCTTGTCTTTATAACTGGGGAATCCCACCATCAAGATGTTCTAGTTTTTGATAACTCACCCAACTTTAATTTACTGTTATTAGATTTTATGTAATAGGATCCATCAAGATAGAATAACCAACGGTGAGATCCTCTTCACGTATTGTAGAAAAGATTGTTGACACTATCAGTTTATTTTAACATGTTACATACCTTACTGTTTAGTGTTGGGTTTACTGTACAAAGTTGCTTGTTGTAAGTCATTTTAGTCTGATGTTGTAATAGAGTTATATATTGTCGGTGGACAGAAGTTGAACTCTATTCAAGTAAATGGTCTAGTTAATTTGAGTTAATTTCATGAAGATGTACTGCGTTAAAAGAAGTTGAACCGCAGGTATTAAAATGATACCACAGGGTGCAAACCCACTAGAGAGAAAAACTGCACAAGAGGGCCACGAGAGAAGAAGAAAAAAGAAAATGAAGGAGGAGAGGCGGATCCAGGATTTTGGAAGGATGGGTGCACTATTAAAAAAAGGTGGATCGAGAATATAAATTTTACAGATTCAACTTTTCGTTCTTACGATTGCGTACCGATTATACTTTTGGAATTATAAGTTCAAAATTATTATTTTTAAAAAATAATTTTTTTCTTACAGCTATATCTATTTTCCATGTTGAAAATATTGAGATCATTTGAACCCATTACCTACATGCTACATCATACAATGCTACTAGTTTTAATATACACATTTTGTTGAATCATACAAGATTTTACATTAACAAAAGAAGAATAGAAATTTCAATGTGTGAAAATTTTGAAAGAATAAATCAAACAAAAAAAAATAGAAAGAAAAAGTACTTAATTAATACGCAAAAATAACATAAGACACGCCCATATCCCGGGGGCATCTACTTCTAGAAGGAAAAAAAGAAAGGAAAAAATAACAAGATTGACATAAGATTTAAACTCACAACCTCACCTAGAGAGGTAAACCCAATAACCATCACACCATATAATATTTTGAGAATGGGTGCACACAAATATATTTAAGGCCAAATACATAACTGGACCCTTAAACTTGGCATTTTTCGTCAGTTGGACAAATAAACATAGAGTTGTTCCTATCAGACCCTTCAACTAAACCACATATGTGTCAATTAGACACTTTGTAGACCATCTAAGAAAAACTTTTATAAAAATTATTGGATATGTAATTAGTTGCACTTGTGTATTTGATAGCTTTTAAGGCTTTCTTCTTTGCTTATGAAATAGCTGCATTTGTGTATTTGACAGCTTTGCTCTTTTGATGAAGTACTATTTTTGTTAAAAATTATTAATATCAAAATACAACTTCTATCAACCACTCGTGAGTTCTAATTTGTAAAGTTTTATTCCAATAGCTTACAAGTTCCGTGCAAAGAGAACAAGCATGCAAAATGAGAACAGTCAAATCCATGTACGCTATACTTTCTTTTAAAAAAAAAATTAAGAGGAAAAATGATGGGTTCACGAGAAGAAGAAGAGAAATAGAATGTAAGGTAAAAGTTGGCTTTAATTGGAATAATATATTAGAATGTTATAATAATAATAATAATAATAATAATAATAATCCATAACCTTTTTCTCATTTTCACGCGTTTTTTCCCCACGCACTAAATTATGTCACTTC